>JAIUJO010000015.1:5784673-6064673 GCA_023846275.1 Vanilla planifolia | reverse complement strand
GATATTAATATAGTTCCCAGAGGGGCCCCTAACTTCAAGCTCTTGAAGTAGCCTACAATAGCCTCTCAAAAATTATTGATGGGCAAGGAACTCTAAGGTGGCAATGAAACTAGTTTATTGCATGGATGAGATTCGTGTGTTGCTTGCCCCCAGTCTGAAAATGCTGATGAGAGTTTACTCCACCAAACTTGAATAGGTCATGCGATTCACTCCTAGATTTGAGGCCAAGGTTTGCCCCCTATGTCAAGAAAGTAATGAAACGAACTTCCTTCCCACATAATGAAATATGAGTAGCAGATGGGACTATCCCCGAACTGAGTAATACCTCTTCCAATATTGAGCATGAATTGTGTGAGAAGATAGTCACATTCAAGGGACACTTCTTTTTCTTGAGCAGAAGACACTTCCTGAATCAAAAAAAGGTCCTTCCCACTAATGTTTGAATTTGTTGCATCCGGATCACATTCATAAGCCTGATTAAGATTAGCACTAGGCCTCCCGGCTTGAAAGATCATCTCTGAAACCTTTGATTGAAGGCTCTTAATACACTTGCCTTGTAGATTTCAATCCTTTGTCAAGAACTCAGTCATTTCTTCTCCAGAGCAACTAGCTCTAGGAGTATAAGTTGCACTTTCTGGTCCTCTATAAAGCCTTCCTGAATTGCCACCTCTATGGGTGGGGATTTGGACTTTTAATGGGAGGACTGCTTTTCAACCAATGTCAAGGCATAAGGCATATGGTCCTTCCAGAATTTTCTGATGAATATCATTTCTAAGAATAAGGGCGATTGGAATGAGAAGCTTACACAGTGTCTTATTTACTGACAGCCTCTTCATGCCAATTAGCCATAGCATTGAAAGGTGTGGAGAAACAAAGTTCCATCTGAAACATTCTACAAAGTCGATCTATTTGTTGATTTTTCAATGGTGTTCCATTCCATTATCGGAGATCAGGTGAGCTGGACTTCAGACAAATAGATTGGATGATTTTTTATCCACATCATTTCCCATTACTCATTTCAATGGTGTGGTCTCTGCCCACTTGAAAAAGAATATGTGGTAGCCAGAATATACATATACCTCTTAGATGACGGATGTTGGATGTGTCCAATCACATATATGCCCCAAACCTTAAACAAGACATTACCGTCAGGTGTCATGGTTCTGATGGTTCTCGAATGAAGACTACATGTATCTTACAAAGGTGGCATCTCTTGGAGAAATTAATGGGGTCTTCCGACATGGTGGACCAGTATTACCCTAGTCACCTCAATGATGGTAGAACTTTGTCTCTGACTGGTATGCACCACAAGCACCAGTATGAACTTCCTCTAAAGCTTCTTTAGATTCTTTCTTTGACAAGCTTGTTAAGAGGAATCCATCGAAGGCACTCATATAAAGGACTCTATTCTCACAAGAGCCTTGTATAGCTCGACGTCTAATATGGTTTCGAGTGGCACCTTCTTATATTTTATCCCCTACCCTAGTTTAGATATTGAAGCAATTGTTGTCGCCAATCCTTTTCTGCAGTCACTTCTAAGGCTTCAGTGCCACTTGAGTTTAGTTGAAAATGATGATCTTCATCTCTTTTTCCTTATTATTGTGTTTTGTGTAAAAAGGATTACCTTTTGGTAAAGATGGAAGAAGCCTTTATCCTTCAACGCAAACATACATGGTCTCAAATGGGCTAATGGCATAGCTGCTACAAGGCTGGCCAATGCATCAGCTTTATGGTTATAGCTTCAAGACTTGTGTTCTATCCATCAAACTCTGAATCCTAATATGAATTCTTTGACCCTACTAAATAGGGGACTAGCTTCTATTTCTTCACCATGAAACTGGACCCCTTGAGCCGATCCCACAAAGCATTCCCTTGAATGAAGCGCACTTCCCTCCTAGAAGGCCACTTTCGAGGGAGAACTCTTGCTCCTCGGCTCCCTGAATCCGAGAGACGAGACAGAAGATGCATAAAATGAAAAGAAGACTACGGATGCGAAGTGATCCTCTATCCTATGTCTAGGAGTAGAGAAGAGACCACCTTCAATCAACAAAGCACTTATTTCTTGCTCAGGCAAGCTGTGTGAAAGGGAACCCTCTTCCAAATGTCTCTAAAGGTGGATAATGGAACTACTATTCCGCTACTTTGACATTAAATTTTTTCAACTACTATGATGAAAGAAAGCAAAGAAGCTCAGCTTTTTGTAGGTTCGAATAATCGGGACATAGGGAGGATATAGGCCATGAAGATGCCTTCAGAATCAGCTTGTTCATTAGTACGCTAAAAGAAAGCATATTAAACTGCTATGTCATGCTTCCAGAAGGCTCGATCAACCATGGGCTGAAATGGAGCGAAAAATAATTTTGCACTGATTCGATGAAGATTACTCTATCTCCACCGCCCAATGTGTTCAACAAAACAAACCAAGCGAGTCGGCACTGAGTCCCCCTCTGGGGTATTGATTTTTGGGAACTTCTTTATGGTACTGTAATATAATATGAATAATATAAAAAGATGATTCTATTCTAAGAAATAGTCAAATAGAATGAGGTGCACAAGTACCTTTGTGACCTCTTACTCTTTTTGGTTTGTTTGTTTTTTATTTCTTTCAATCCATTGAAGTTAGTATCCTTATGCTAAACACATAATAGGTAAGGAAAGTGTATGCTAATGATCCCCAGAGGGGGCCTCAATTGGCAAACTTAAGAGGGGCTTAGTTCGCATGCTTTCCTTAGCAAGTAGAGTGAGCACATAGAATGAGAGATGGGTTGCTCTATCACTTGGGCTAGGATCGCTCCACACCTCAATCAATTTATCACCTGGTATGGGACCGGGGGCAGTCATGGTTGTTGTTTTTCTCAGTTTGGCCTTATGGAAAGGTTGGTGCATTGTTATTGCTAGTAGCAACACTCCATCACTAATGACTAGTATTTGATCAAGCCCTTCTACCCTGATCCCACTTCTCCTAAGGGCCTTGGGGGAACGTCTCAAAGACTAAAGGGAGGAACTTATGAATAAGTCAAATAGAGCAATTTATGCCTTTGAAGGCTGGCATATCCCTTCCACAAAATGTGAGTTGTCTAATTAAGAAACCCTATATTTTCTTCTCCCCATATAGATCAATGTTCCACCTTTTATTTCTTAATTCTCAATCAGTGAATTGGCACTCATTCGCTGGTCTGTTTTTTAACAAAAAGGAAAACTATTGGCTCGAAAGCATTTGGACATGAACTGGTTCAAGCTTGAAACCAGCTTTGCCCCTCCACTGAGGATCGCCACCCTTGTGACTTGAGTCAATCAAAATGGGATTCCCTTCCAACCCTGCCTGCTCCTTATTAGATAAATGAGTGGATTCTTTTTGGCACAGAAAGTGGTCTTATCACCTTAAGGTCCCTCTCTGCATAAGACAACTTCCTCTTGGCTTGTTTTCCTCTCTAGTACATGAGTCAACACAATCTCCCTAACCTCCTAATCACTAAAAAGATTGAATAAGCGAAGCACACTCCCATCATTCTGATCATTTTCATTCGTATGCCTAGGAGCTATGTTCTTCCCGTGCTTCTTTCAGTTTAAGTGCCATGAAAAAAAAACTCTCTCTATCCTTTAGTTCTCTCTATTACTATTGTTACTATCTTATAGATTTTATTCTTTGATCTACAGAATAACACCAATCACATGACAATGATTTGGTACACAAGTGGACAACCAGAGAGGGGTTGGCTCTATCTTGTGGTTAGCTTTCTCCACTAATAGGCGATGATGATCTCACTACGAAAAGATCTTTAGCAAAGAAATGAAAGCATAACTCACACTTAATTGGCCCTGGCCCCTACAAGGTAGATAAGGCACTTATCCAACCTTTTCGATTAAAGAAATGGCTAAGCTAGTAACCTCACCTCTCTGTCTTACCCATCCTTATTAATTCCAAATCACCCAACAGGTCTTTTTCCATAATGCGCCTCAGTTCAAGCTAAGCCCCAGAATGGAGTTCACATTCCCTTCGTCTGGTCGAAAAGAGGGACTGTGACTCTTATATATTATGCATGACATAACGGAGAAGTCCATTTTCATTCATGATCGATCCATGTCCTACCATAATGCTCAGAGTGCCTTAGCAAGCAAGCTAACAAGGATTTTTGTATTGTAGAAGCTAGATAGCTATTTTCTTGCCTTGATCAACCTTTTCTGGTACCAGGCCATCAACTTAAAACAAATAGGCCAGCAATGTAGATAGAGATTTGTTCATAAGACAAATGACTACCAACAGAGTGTATATAAGGTTTGGAGCACAAAAACTAGCATCCTCCATACTCGCCAAAGAGATTAATCCTCTGCACTTCAAAGATTGGGTCATCCCTGATGACTCAGAAGAAATAGAGTGGGGGTTGGTGGCCGTCAATAGCCCAGATCAAAATCTAGATAGGAGGACTCTGATCTCCATGAGGATGATGATGATCGGGAAGTGGTTTCCCTTCCCCAAATCCAAAATGAGGGGTTCTGGTTGATTGGAAATAAATAGGCAGTTAGAACTTAAGCATCTTTGAATCTCAAAAAGGTTTCTTGGGAATCTTGCCTGGGCCTGGGCTCATATGTAATCTAAGAGCTACAAAGAAATAGAATTGAACTACTTTACAGGTTTGTTTTCTTCCTCTATCTATTTTCTGAATTCCATCTTTGAATTGAAAAATTACAAGGTAAAATGATATCAACGAGACAAGCCTCCTAGGAGTTCACTTGTTTCATTTCTTTCTCTTAATGTGATGGACGGGCTTAATGAAGTCAAAAGGCTGCTACAAATGCTTTCTATTTTTTGTATGTCCATATTTCATTTTGATTAGATTAGAATGAGAATGGATCAGCATGATCACTTTCCAATGTGGATATGAGCATGTAACACAACCTAACTATTCATTGATCATTGGAGGAAAGCTCTGGAAAGGCTGCAACAAGATATGTAATATGAAATTGAGCAATCTTTTTGTTACAAATAAGAAGGGGCCCCCAATTTTTTAGTGGTTACTTTTCCCTCTTGTGAGATGTGAAAAAGCCATCCCAATGATGAATCCTATTTGATAGAAGTCCTTTTAATGGGCTTAGGAAATTCTAGATTAAATCAAGCCAAAGCAAAGCCTGATTCAAAAGTAGGGAAAGGCAAGAAAGAGGCCCAAAGAACTACAACTTCTATTAGTAATAGGAAAAGTAGCAAGACTCTCTTCTTAGTTTGTTATTATAGGCAGTGCACACCTACTTGTGCGGTTCAGTTTATTGTACACGACCTCTGTGGAGCTTTCAAAGTAGCAAGTTATGGACCCCCTACTCTATATCTATGCTTTGGACATTGAAGCATGAATTTCTTGAGTGGGCAGTCCACTTTTGAAGTTTGCTCTTTGCTTCTTTCTTCCTTCCTCGGATCATTTACCCGGTGAGATGGATCCTAACAATGTCAACTTTTCATCATCAATGCATACTCAAGTTACAAACATGGAATCAGCTTACTGTCATGTAGCTACTGCTCAAGCATGTCGTTGTTAGTCTCTTGTTCAATCCTATAGGAGAGTAGCCAAGGTCTGACGGGTGATCTGACGATTAATTGTTGAGTCAACTCTCGTTGGTCCGACTGAGCTTTGATACATGAAAAGAACAAAGGGGGATGGGGCCTCCCCTCCTCGGGGGCCTACTCTGGGGTGACTTTTTCATGTACCATAGCCGAAGCACTTGAAAAGAATATGGCACACAAGAATAGTAAGCAATCGCACCTAAGACTATGGAAGACATACCTAGGATTCACTTATCCCTCAATCTTTTACATCGATGTTTCGTACTCTAAGTAATGTGCTCACGATGATAATGATTTGGACTGGAACCAACATCTCGCTCTATCTTGGGCAACTTTTATTTCACATTCTTTGAATGAAGGATTTGGGAAATCCTATCGATTACTTCTTTCTTTAGACTGATTACCATGGTGGAAAACCATTTATGCTGACCTTATATCAAGAGAGATGTATCCAAAGCAAAGATGTAGGGAAATGTGAGGTTTGTCAAATAGCGAAAGGAGGAAAGGAAAGCAAAACACAGAAGACACTGGAAGAAGTCAGTACTGACTTTGTGTTAGGCTTACCCTATAGAGCAAAGAGAATCGGTAGTATAATGGTTGTTGTTGATAGATTTTCAAAGATGATCCATCTGACTGCATGTTAGAAAGTAAGTGATGCTTCTCTTATCGCCACTAATTTCTTGAATGAGATAAGAGAATAGTGAAGCATCATGGCTTACCAAAGACCATAGTGTTTGAGAGAGATGTCCAATTCATGAGTGACTTTTAGAAAGGGGAGGGGTCCTTAAAGGGAAAAACCTTTAGGGAACTTCTTCCAAGTGAAGGTCTTATGACTAATCAGCTTTCTAGAGTGCTCCTCCCTTGCTACCCAAACACTTGAAACAAAGTGGAATTCTACCAGGGTGTGAATCCCCGCTCTTTTGTAAACGTGACTTATTAATATGAACTTCCTCGTGGCCTCGTGGCTGATCTGCCTGCTCTCACTCATGAACATGATCCCTGCAATTATCTTGATCGACTATTTTTCTACATGTAACACTGCATTTGTTGATCGACAAAAATTCGGCACAAGGATTGCTGAATTGTTCATAGTTTTTGGTTGTTTGTAATCATACATAATTCTGTCGATCGACAAGAATTAAGCACTTTTCACTTGTACCAACATATACCACCTGACACTAATTTTCTGCATCCACTATGGTTATTTCATATCCTCCTTTTTCTGGACATACTATTCGACTCACTATACCAGCCAATGTAGCATTAGAAGCTGTATTGTTACTCTTACGACCATCAAGATAAATCTGACCCCTTCCTCTGTTCCCGCATACATATATGGGATATTTTCATATGTGAGCATCTTCTTTCATAGTAAGGTCAAGCGAAAGAATGGTGAAGACAATTTCACTAAATTTCTTACCAGGATTAGGACCTATCACAAGAATATTTTGGTGATTAGGATGATAACACTGAAAAGAAAGATTGACCATCTTTTCTTTCCTTTCAGAGAAATAAGATTGGGGGGGTGTAAGGGGCTAATTCGAATCACTCAGGTATAATAAGTACAACTCCTACATTTAAAGATCCCTTTTTACCATTAGCTAGTTTTTTTTTAATTGCATATCATAAGGAATACAAAAAATCTCTTAAAATACAGTATAAAGAAGTACAGCTTGCAGAACTTCAATAACCACTAGGTTATTAGCTAAATGGCAATTGGCACATACAATTCAGCCAGTTGCTTCTCGGGGGGGGGGGGGGGGGGTAGGGGCTAACTGGCATCGCTCAGGTATAATAAGGATAGCTCCTACATTCAAAGATCCTTTTTTACCATTAGCAAGTTTTATTTCAATTGCATATCATAAAGAATAAGAAAAATTGCTTCAAATACAGTATCAAGAAGTACAACTTGTGGAACTTCAATATCCACTAGCTTATTAGCTAAATGGCAATTGGCACAAACAATTCAACCAGTTGCTTCTCGGTGATTTTTGTAACCCTGTTGTGTAAAAATGGGATATGCATTTGAAATAGATGCTCAAGCTATTACATATATAATGATTAATACAAAAATGGAACGAGTCATCTTTTCGTTTACACAAGAAAGCCTTTCATTTTTTCATGGTTCAATCATTGATCCTGAAATTTCTACAAGAAATTGGATAGGTAGCTAGTAGAATTACCTATTGACAAATTGGACATTGTATTGATTGTACTAAAAATAATTTGAATTTGACTGTAATTGTGACACGGTATGAAGACCTTAAATCGAAAAGGTAAAGTATAAAGAATAAGTTAGATGAAAAATGTTTTCTTTAAACACGAAAAAAAGAATGTAATTGGATTGATATCAAGAGATCCAATGAATTCTTCATTCATTCATTGAATGATAAATTTTGGCAAGCGATGGAGATACATGATTTCCAAAATGGAAGATCCCATATTTCTCAATTACATGTATAATCACTAGAAAAATTTAAACAAGAAGAGATATTTGCTTATTTTAAGCAAATAAAAAATAATTGCTGATTGAAAGAATCATTAGATCCCAACCATGGGTCAACTGAAATCCAAAACATAAAACAACAATGAAAAAAATAAAAAATGCTTCGATTGTGGCATTGGAGTTTTATGGAAATTCTTGTGAAAATATTGAAACATATTAGATAGGTAGAGAAATGCAAAATGATATGTAAATGAGATTCATTGTGTCTTTTGACCAATTGTATCATTTCATTGTGCATTTCTATACGGAGCCTTTGTATATCGGTCTCCAAGTAAACCTTTATCATCTCGTCCAACAAGAAGAGTTCTTCAAATTCCATCACTTTTACTAGAGCATTTCCTCTTCAATGTCATTCAAAGGAATTTCAAATTACCTGGTATTCCACCAACGAAGAATCCAAGTTTCTAGAGCTTTGTTAAGTGAGAGAGAAATCAACCAGGGCTAGAAAAGTATAGGCACAAGATATGGGAGAAAAGCTGATCCGTTCTTTTTTTCATTTGACAAGGTACCTTCTTTTATGGTTCTATTCTAGATTCAAAGACTCAATGCTGACATAAAATAGGAAATTCTGATACCTTGTTCTTCTTCGAATTATAACCTCTTGTTCTATAACTTGTATAGAAATCTTAAATTTAGATAGAATTGACCAAAGAAACAAATTCATTCCAAATTGACTTCATATATACAGAATGAAAAAAACAACAAAATGAAAGTGTTTGATAGTGTTTATCTTGAAATCCGAACAAGATTCATTACTTCAAATGGACTGTTCAAGTCTTCATCGAAACTAAATAGAATATAGCCTAAGCATCTAATGCTGAAATGAATAGTTTAAAAAGTACCCCCCACTTTTTGAAGAAGCTTTAGTTTTTTAAAAAAGGCAATTCAAAAGTTTTTTCCCACATAATTAGATTGATTCTTCAATTCACTTCTTTATACCATTCAATTGCTACGTGCAACAAATAAGCCAATTCGACAACTTTCGTTTATAGCATGTCCAATTATCATCTGTACGGTTGAAGGGAATAGTTCCTGGGCACTTGATCTCCATTCTGATTGTTTCAATATCTTTCAAAAAGAAAAAGATGCAACGATTTATTCTATCAAACAGGTCATGACCACTACCTACATTCCATGCAATTGTACACCACAAATCAGAACTAATGAATAGACCTGCAATCCCTTAGAAAGACATCATGATACCCTGAAAAATCTATTATTAAAAGCATAGAGCATAGGAAATGCTGCTATACACCCTTTTTTCTTTGAAACAATTGATGGAATGAAAAAATAGAAGATGGACAAGGACGAGAATTGCTTACAGACTTTGAATTGCACGGTTGAGCTTTCAGCCTTATGAAGTAGGGCCCCCGTAGGGGTACTATTGAAGATCGGTGGTAGGGCCTCCTCCGAGGAAAAGACCTTTGGGTATCTTTTATGGGGAACTTCTTGACTCTTTCTCTTTAGTTGGCTAACTGATCTATATCGACTCAAAGGTCAAAGACCCATCATGGCCTGAGAAGCAGCTCAAGGTCAATGATGGATGACATCGCCTCTAACTACCTCCCAAACTACAAACCCACGAAGGGTGGAAGAAGTTTTTATTTTTCTCTCACTTCTCCATGCTCTCCAGAACTCTTAGAGTCAGGGGCTTTATTACACCCCATTCGTCTTGGTCAACGACGAACCGTCTCCACTAGTCAAAATCCACTGTGGACTTCACCTCCATGGTGAACCTAGGATTTCCTTAGGTAGGGTACCTGTTGGAGGTAACTCTTCGTGCCTTAACCCAACTTCAACATAATTCGTGGAGGAGCCCTCCACACTAATACCCTGTGCCTTTTGAAGATAGATCCACTTCAGGGCTTCCCTTGTTTCTAATGGGCATCCTTGAGTTTTTCTCTTCGCTCTCGTCCTTCCTGCCTCCATGGGCGAAGGTGATTGTTGCACTTTGAAGCTCCTCTTGAGGAACCTTGCAAGACTTTGTCACTGGTTATCTTTGAGAGGCCAGGATGTTCGTCCTGTGAGGATAAGAGGAATCCCAGTGGGATAATTGGTCGAGAAGAAAGGGATTCCTTAGACCTCGATTACATAGTGACATACTTCCAATCCTATGTCTTCTTCTTTTTTCTTTTTCTTATCAAAGTTCCTAAGAAGGGAGCCGCTGGATTCCCCATAAGGGGACGCGACCCTCGGTTCTGATGCTTATGGAATCGACTTTTCGCTAGTGACTTCATATTCTATGTTATAGACCTTGTCTTGCATCAAGTTTTGTATTTGTCGAAGGCACTAGCTTAGCCAAACCTTGGTATATATATGTGGGCTTTCTTCTTCGACTTCTTATATCGATCATTCGTTCTGTCAGTTTTTTAAGCAAGAACCACAGCGTCATCTTCGTTTATTTTCATAGTCAATATCCCCCAATCTTGAGCGAGGTACATCCCAGAAGCCAACTCTTTTATCAATATGAAAGCCCTAGGGCACCTCTTCAAAAAGAAGTTAATTATGTTGTGCCCAAACCCTAGACCCTGCTCGATTCCTTTGAAGCTATTACCCCTATGGATTCAAGTTGTCCTGCCTACCCGACAGAGTTGTTTGATTGAGTCGAGGTTGGCAATCTCCTTCTTCTTGTTTCATTGCTTAGCTCTCTTTGTGGTGTGCCTAGCTCTTCAGAAGCAAGTTGGAAAGGCCTAGTGATTCTACATTTCATGGAATTTTCAGTGTTTCTAGCTAATATTTATCTCAAAAGAAAAGAACTTGTCCTTGCACTTCTAGTAAGATAAGGTCAAAGTCACCCAAAAGAAACCAAAACTATCCAACAAAGGCATAGTCCTGGACACCTTGCCTAGGAATAAGAAACTTTGATTAAAATTCCCTCGCGAACCTTCGGCAATAGTAACATCGCCATTCAGCTTCATTGTTTCCTCTCATTTGATCGACACAGGTTTCATATCCAAAACTCTCTTAGCTATTCCTCTACCGGTTAGGCACAAATCATTAGAATCGGTAAGATCACATAAAAAGGTAGTAGAAGAATCCTACAGAGAAAGAGCCGATGGGAAAGAAACCGAGAGTGAACGACAACGAGTGAAGGGCTCTTCGAGGCACGGGGAGGGTGATCACTGCAGCAGAATAAAAGAGTTTGTAAGAGGGGAGAGTTTTCGAAGACACGAAGGTAGGCTGTGTGAACAGCAATTTTGGCAAGGCAATTTCGAGTGAAGTAGAGGCAGTGACTCCGAAGAAGGGAGAAGAAAATTGACAGTGAGTTTTTGACGAAGAAGTTTGATTGTGCAAGGAAGCAATGGCTGATGCAGCTACAAACAGTTTGTCTTCATAGTCAATTCTAGTCTTAAAAGGTGAAAATTATGAGTTCTGGAGCATCAAAATGAAAGCTTTGTACAAATCACAAGGTTTGTGGGATTTGGTAGAAAATAGTGTCTCTGATTTAGATATTAACCTGCAAGACTTTCAGAAAAAAGATGCTAAGGCACTCTATATCATCCAGCAAGCAGTGCATGAAACGATTTTTTTCTAAAATAGAAGCATCGAATTCGGCGAATGAAGCTTAGACCACACTGAAAACGGCGTTTCAAAGGAGTTCACGGGTGATTGCAATCAAACAGTAAGGATTGCACAGAGAGCTTGAAGCTCTCTTCATTAAGCACAGTGAAACAATCCAAGATTTCTTATCAGGAACGTTAGGTATCGTGAATCAAATTCGGGCATATGTAAAGAAACTTACAGAGAAAAACCGTGGTGGCAAAAATTTTGTGAAGCTTGACGTTGAAATTTGATCATGTGGTGGCTGCAATTGAGGAGTCGAAGGACCTTCCTACGTACACATTGGATGAGCTTATGGGATTGTTGCAGATGCACGAGTCTCGACTCAATAGAACTGAAGAGAAGGAAGACTCGAAAGCTTTCTACACGAGGGGAGAGTTTTTGGGTGGTCAAGCATGCAGTAGCGCGCACGGAAGAGGGAGAAGTATGAGTCAACACGGAAGGGGTCAGTCAACCGAAAAAAAGGTATTTCGGTTTGGGCAAAATTAAACCTGGTTTAGCCAGAAACAAACAAGGATTTGCTAAAAATGAAAAGCAGTTTGATGGACAATCGAAAAAAAAATGTCGAGTGTTTTTACTGCCACCGATTTGGTCACAGGTAGGCTGAATGTTATAAAAAGTAGAGAGATTTATCAAAGAAAAATGCGGAATGCCACTATTGTCACAAGTACGGGCACGTGCAAGCCAATTGTTACAAGAAGCAAAGAGATGAAGAGCATGCCAGTTTTGTAGAAGAAAAGAACGATCAACAGAAAGTGTTCAAGGCTAGAATTGAAAAAATTTTGATCTCAACAAAATTTGGTTTTTTGACAATGGCTGTTCTAATCACATGATAGGCTTCAAGCACCTGTTCATTCAACTAGATGAGACACACAAATGGAAAGTTAATTTGGGAAATGACAAAAGTAATTCAAGTTGATGGAAAAGGAACAATAGCAGTTCACAACAGTCAGCATAATACAAGGTTCTTGCATGATATTTATTTCGTTGCTCAACTAACACAGAATTTGTTGAGTGTTGCACAGTTGATTGCAGTGGTTACTCTGTCATTATTGAAGAGAAGAAGTGTACAATTATTGACAGGCCACACAACAGATCATGGCTGTAGTAGAGATTGCAACAAACAAACTATTTCCTTTGGAGATTTCAAGCGTAGAGGAGAAGGCGATGTCTGCAAAATTGTTAGACCTAAATGAGATTTGGCATCTCACGTATGGGCATCTGAATGTTAATGGACTCAAGTTACTTAGTCAAACGCAAATGGTATTTGGTTTACCAGAAGTTACGAAAATTTGGCTGTGTAAAGGTTGTATTTATGGCAAACAAACCAAACTATCGTTTACCAAACATCATGCAATGAGAGCAACCCAAGTGCTGGAATTAGTTCACACAGATTTATGTGGTCCAATGGAGATTGAGTCCCTTGGGGGTAGCAAGTATTTCCTATTGTTTATTGATGATTTTAGCCAAACGTCATGGGTGTTCTTTTTGAAAACAAAAGTGAGACTTTTGAACTTTTCAAAAAGTTTAAAGTCATGACTAAAAAAAACTAGCAAGAAATTGAAGGTGCTTAAGTCAGATCAAGGGGAAGGTACCAATCAAAAGAGTTCAAGAAATATTATGAGAAGGAAGGCATTCAACAGTAGGTAACTACTTTATATAATCCAGAGCAGAATGGTGTCACTGAAAGGAAGAATAGAATAGTGGTGGAACTAGCTAGAACAAAGCTCAAATCAAAGGGGCTACCAAATCAATTTTGGGCTGAAGCTGTTGCAACAACAATATACATTCTGAATCTATCACCAACCAATGTAGTGCTAAATCAAATCTCTTTTGAAGCATGGTTTAAGAGGAGACCAAGTGTGGGATATCATAAATTCTTCGGCTGGATTGCATATACCTTGCTCAGTTCATACAACCAAAGTAAACTGGATAAAAAATTAGAAAAGTGCATATTTATTGGGTATTGTATATAATCCAAAGGATATAGGTTGTATAACCCAGCAAATGGAAAGTTTGTGCTAAGTAGAAACATACTATTTGATGAGAATTCAAGCTGGATTTTGTTAGAGAAAAAATAAGCTGCAACAGCAGAAGTTTCAATTTAGAATGCGTTTGAAACTAATGAAGATGAACAACAAACTTTAAGCTCCAACTACAGGTCAGAATCAACACCCAGAATTTGATCTCATAATTATCCTACAAGGAAGGTATGAATAATGCAAGGATTATATGAAACAACTCAAGTGTTACATGTTGCAGATCCAACGACATTTGAAGAGGCTGTAGAGAAGAAAGAATGGCAGGAAGCAATGAAGAATGAGCTATTGGGAATAGAGTAGAATAAAACATGATAGTTAGTTGATCCTCGTCAAGGGAGAAACATAATTGGAGTAAAATTGGTGTATAAGACAAAGTTTGGAGCTGATGAGAGTGTTCAAAAACATAAAGCCAGGTTAGTTGCAAAGGGTTATTCAAAAAAATATGGAGCTGATTATGGAGAAACATTTTTTTGCCGTTGCAAGGTTTGAGAACTTCAAGTTACTGTTAGCTTTAGCAGCTCAATTAAAGCAACAAGTATACCAATTCGATGTCAAATCCGCATTCCATAATGGTGATTTAATGGAGGAAGTGTATGTTGAACAACCTAAAGGCTTGAAGGTTGAAGGAAAAGAAGATTGGGTATACAAATTGAATAAAGCTCTGTATAGCCTAAAGTAGGATCCAAGGGCTTGGTATAGCAAAATCGATTCTCATTTTTTGAAATATGGATTTGAAAGAAGCAAAAATGAGCCTAATTTGTATGTGAAAAGAAAGGGATATGAAGGACTACTAGTGGTGTGCTTGTATGTCGATGACATGAAATACATGGGGACTAGTTAGGAGTTCATTCTACAGTTTAGACAGTGCTTGTTATAGCAGTTGGAAATGACTGATCTTGGCATGATGCATTACTTTCTTGGGCTCAAAGTAGAACAAAAGAGAGGGACCAGATTCATTTCACAAAGAATGTATGCAAGAGATCTCTTGAAGAAATTTTGGTTAGGTGGTTGTAATTCTATTCCAACACCAATGAACCCAAATGAAAACTTGATGGCAGATGATGGGATTGAAGCAGTAGATCATACTCGATTTAGAAGCCGAATTGGAGGTTTGATGTATCTAACTCACACTAGACCTGACATTGCATATCCAGATGGAGTAGTTTCAAGATTCATGCAAAATCCAACAAAACAACACTTTGGTGCAGCAAAGAGAATCCTTCGATACATTGCAGGCACTTATACCCATGGACTTTTGTTTACAACATCAGATTCAGTATCTTTGGTAGGATACAATGATAGTGATTGGGCTGGGTGTGTTGAAGATCAAAGAAGGAAATCTGGGCAAACATTTATCTTTGGCAACAATGCAATAAGTAGGAGTTCAAAGAAACAGACCACTATTGCATTATCAACATCAGAAGCATAATACAATGCAATATGCGTAGCTGCATGTCAAGGAGTCTGGTTAAGGCCTTTATTAGCAAAAATAAATCATGAGCAGAACCAAGCAACTATTGTTTATTGTGATAACCAGTCAACCATTGCAATTGCCAAAAATCCTTTGCATCACAATAGAACCAAGCATATTGACATTCAAATGCACTTTATCAGAGAGCTGATTGAGAATGGTGAAATTGAACTACAATATATTCGGATTGAAGATCAGACAGCAGATGTTTTGACTAAAGCTTCACCAAGAAGCAAATCAGAATACTTTTCAGAAAAGTTGGGTGTAGTGATGTTTGAATCAAGGAGTGTTAGACATTGATTCAAACATGTCAGTCAAACGTGTCAGTCAACTGTGTCAAATGGTTTTATGTTTTTCCAGCTCCGTTAGTTGGTTAGTGAGTTGGCGTGATTAGTGGCTCCTTAATGAAGTTTTTTAATCGTATTTAGCACTATTCAAAACATGTAATTAGTCCCTGATTAATCAATGAAAATTTAAGCAGTTTATTTTATTATTTCTACTTTCCGTCGTCTTCCACCTTAGGGTTTGGAACCGAAACCCTAATAACCTCCTTTTCTTCTTCCTTCTGTCGTGGCCTAGCTCCTCTACTTCTTCCTTTTGTCGTGGCCTGGCTCCTCTACGTCTTCCTTCTGTCGTGGCCTGGCTCTGATACCAATTGTTAGGGTCTGGAAGCAAAACGCGAGGTGGAAGATGAAGAAAAGCTTGGCTGCTTTACCAGGAAAAATAAAAAATAAACTGCAAATTTCATTAATTAATCACAATCAAATTACATGCTTAAATAAACTAATGCATGCTTAACAAACGTCTGACAAACAGCACTAAATATGCCAACCTACTAACCCACTAACCCATCTAAAATACTACAGATCTATTTTGAATGGTTTGACTATTTTGAATCAAACTCTAACATCCTCAAGCTCGTTTGTTGGCCATATCCTTTATAGCGAAGCCTTCGAGGCCAACGGTCCTCAATCAGTCGAATTCTACATTTTTTTCGTAAGTTTTTCTTGACAAAATTTTCTATGGGTCACAAGGAGTGTCATCCTCGACCCTCTTGGTGTGTTCTGAAACTTTCATTTTATGTTACTCTTCTATTCTAACATGAAAGAGAGGTGTCAACAGAGACAAAGAATGTGGCCCAAGAAAAACTAACAACATTGGAGGAACCTAGGGCTTTTTTCTTGAAATGAAACACAGCAAAAGTCAGTAACCCAAATGCTAAGATACCACGAAGTTCATTAGGACCTCTTCTAGTTGCAAGAGAGAAGACTAAACTTCTTGCATCAATTGAGGATACACAACAAAAAGAATTGCTCGACCGGAGTAACAAGATGCTCCCTCAGCTTGATGCATGACACTTCGGGTTTGATCATGAAGTCTATTGATCCAAACTAACGAGAAGCTCTGCGTGCTCAGAAAAAAGTTCCCTTACGAGGGCCCCTTCCTATCTTGTGAAACCAATAAACTGATCAAAGCTAAAACTACAACCAAGAGGGTAAAAGTTGACAGTCACCTCTCAACCCCTTTTCTTAATTTCTGATCTTCTAACATTGAGAATATGCCATATTACTCTCTTCTCTCTGACGAATTTAGACAATTTCTTCATCAAGTCATTAAGACTTTTAGGTTAGCAAATGGGGAGTCCACTCTCTGCTAATTGGACCTCGATAGCCTCAAGGCAATATTCAATCTCAGAGTCAATTACCACGATGCTTGCTTGAGTTGACTCTTGTTAAGGGAAAAAGATTTGATTTCCTTGGTTTTCGGGTATCAAGGATATAGCTGGGTTTTATTGAAATGTGGCAAATGAAAGGAAAATCCATGGAATGACCCCATCATCTCCAGCCCGGTCGCCTAGAAGAAAGAAAGAGACTAAGCTGGCCTATTTGCATAAGGTCAAATAAAAAAAGCAATAAAGATCGAATTTTTTAAAATTTACTTGTTTTATGGTAAAAAATTCATTCATCTCGAGAAGGGCAAGAGCCTCCTTTTCTTCTCTACCTCAGTTCCTGATCCCTTTGTTCCAATGAAGCATTTCTAGGACCAGCTCTTTTTGAACAATAAGGGCTTGGGTGCACTTGATAGCTCAGCCTAAGGGCCTCTCATTTGGATTCTTCTTGTAAAAAGATTGCACTTTCGGCACCTCTGAGTTTAAGATGCCGATGCTTTGATTAAAACACGGGGTCAGAAGTGAATTATGTGTCGGACCAATATGCGCTTCTCAATACCCCTTGTTCATCCTTCAGGAAAGAGAAGGTCAAAGACATTCCATAACCTAATTATGAGTCTCACTTGATGATAGTGTTCAGGTATCCTCTTTATCGAGAGGTTTCTACTTCCTTGCTGAGTGCTAAGGATTGCTATGCCATTGCTTTCCTTTGCAATCCATTTTCTTTTTGGTAAAGATGTTCTTTCTTTGCATTTATTATGATTGTTTTTTCACAAATATCAGAGTTTGAATAGTCTCGTTACTTCAAAGAAATCTATTTATGTATTTTTTCTGTTGTGCAAAAATGGGATATGCATTTGTCTTTTCTTAATGGATGAACTTCAAATGCCTTGCATGATCAAAGTCAAAAACTGGATTCTGTGTAGGTGGAATAACTATGGAAGTGATTCACACCTCAAGGTAGTTAGTATAAGGAAAGCCTACTTCATTAGAGGCTGATGAGATAGCTCAGCGAAACTGATTCTGTCAAATAGCACGTTGAGCAGATTAAGCGATCTATAGGAGGCTCGACCGAAGGAAAAAGGTCTTGAAGATGATTGCTCACCATAGGGTTCAAAAGTTCCCCAAAGGGAGCCCTCTATCCAATATCCAATGCTAATCAGAGGCCAACTCGTTAGGCATATAATTTCAGCATGCCTTCTTCCTCCCGTTCCAGAATTGTTTTGTGAATGTGTTTCACCATTATAGGAATGGGATCATTCCAGCACATCTTGATCAAGCTAGAGTCTAGAAATGAAAGATGATCCGAAGTTAGTCAAAACGAAAAGAACAAAACAGATGGCTGCTCTCCTTGATCACTTTAAGCCCCTAATGGCTGCTGCTCATGCTGCTGACCTAGATATGGCAACATCAATGAAAGAAATCTCCCTTTTTGTCTTTGAGAAGTTCCCACAAAGGCCCTTGGGAGAAGTGGAATAAGCTAAGGTTCTATCCTATGAAAATGATACGTGAAAAAACTCTCAAAATTTTTTTATTTTTGGAAATAAAGAAACAAAAAGTATCAATAGAAATGAATTTTCTTTTGCGTTTGGCATCCGGATACCGTTTGATTTGATATATTCGACAATATGGCATTCTTTTGGGGATTCAGAGGCAGAAAAGCCTGTCCCTTATGCAGAATATTCTTATTCTTTCTTCACTTTTTCCTTTTTTCCAACACTTTTGGCCTCTTTGCACTTTTCCTTTCACGTTGATTTTGGACCTAAAGTATCTGAGCTGGAAGTGAAAAGTAATTGTCTGCTTCAAATAGACAGTTGGCTGCACGGAAGGTGCCTCCGCTCTCATCCACGAAGTCTTGTTCAGGTACTGCCAAGGTAGGCAGTTCCTCTATTCGACCTATCATCTTTTACATAAAGGGATTAACGATGGCTCAGCACATCCTTATATGGGAGCTCATTAATTGGAAAAATATAAGCAGTTAGAATCTGAGACCCATTCTTAGTTTAGATTGTAGGCTGCACAGTGACAAAGAATCAAAGTATCACTATATTTGGGAGAATATTAAAATTTTGTTGGGGGATTCCGTAAATTGAGCTATCTTTATAGTGTTCCCTTTGACTTTGAAAGTGAAATTCGATGAAAAAATACATTATGGAGCGAGAACCTTTAAAGATCAAAAGTTTGAGCAGAACTTCTCCTTACCAGTTAGCAGGCATGATTGGAAGAGATTGCCGCCCCGCCGCTAATTGCTTGGTGGGCCTACTCTACCTTACGCCATCCTGGACTTGAACCAGAGACCTTACCTGTGAAGTAAATCATATTGTCGATGATCCAACCAATTGGGAGAGAATCAATAGATTCCGAGATGGTACAAGTCAGAGCAAGGATTCTTCGAGTCTAATAAGGGATTACGAGAGAGGTCTCAATCATAAGTTCTCTTGACGAAAGAAGGTGTAGAAGGATTTGATTCTGAATATGGGCTGGCAAGTCAGCCAGGCAAGTAGTTCTCTCTTGTTCCTTCCTCATCAGCAGATGTTCCATTCTTCCCATGGGTATGGGAATGTCATTGTCAAACAAAAATAGGAACAACACTTCTTTGCCATCAAGGGGAAACCATCTATGAAAAGTCTGCCTTATGGGGCTATGCAATGCATCCCATCTTCTTCACACTCCTAGATCTTGGTGTTGTCGTGCCATCCAAAAACACTCCAGAAGAAGATGCTCGATTGTCCTTTCTACAAATATATTGAGTATTCCTATGTTTTGAAATTGATCAAATTCTCAAAAAAAATTAAAAGAAAAAAATAAGAAAAAGTGAAGAAAGAAAGAGAAGATTTTGATATTTATTCAAGAAGAACCACACATGTGATAATGTATAAAGACACTGAGGAGAAGTAGCCAATTACCCGGCTCAAAAACTCTGCCTGGGGTTGGTGGGGATACCTATTCTTCATGGGCGATACGGCGAGCGCAGGGGCCTAGGTTTGCTGTGTGGACTTCCTATGCATTTCCAAATGGAACCCAGCTCCGCTCCACCGAGCATGGAGGATGTGGGTCAATAGCCAAGCCATCGTGCGTGAGCACTACGACTGATCAGCTGAAGTTTGTTTGTTTCGTGCCTACTTCAATCAAAACAATCGTCTTTCTTTCCTTTCATGTGAACGGAAACTTCACGAGTTTACTGTTCCACTTTCTGTTTTTATAAAATTGTTTTCTTTTGTGTTAGTTTTAATCTGATCTCCACTCGGGTTCGAGAATCCTTATCTGCCATGTTTTCGTTTTGTTTTCGGGGCCTTCTCCAAAGTTTCTTCAAACCAAAAAGATGAAGAACTGGTTTTTTTTATTTGGAAACCCATTTCTTTGGCTGGTTTATGGAAAAAGGAAAAAGATTTTGACCACTCTTGCAGTTCTCCTTTCCGAGTGCGATTTCTATGATATGTATGGTCGTGCAACAAAAACCCAGGGTGGAAGTGCCAGCAGCGCAATAAGCATCACCTACATTTTATTTGCTTACATAGAGTGCGATATGAATAGATTTAAATAAGGAGCGAGCGTTGTTAGTAGATCTGTGTCTGGAAACTTGGAATCACTTCGACTCTTACTGCTTTCATGAGTGCCTCTGTTCACTGATTCATTTTCATTGTCACTGCTAACCAGGTTTCTCAATATTTCGTGCTCTTGCTATAGTTGAACGATCTTCTTCTTTGTAAAGCTTCATCCATGGTTTTCTTTAAGAATATCCCTGCATACAAAAGACTCATCTACAACAAAACGAAAAAGACCTCTCAAGTACTAGGATAACTTCAAAACGACAGACCACACATCTCTTATACACTCATACTGAAGGATTGTCCAGCCTTCTCCTCTTTACTGCTATACAACTCTGAGAATTTGACCTTGAACAAGTTGTGGTTTCAGCACTAGTGTAGCTTAAGCATGTCACATCCAGAACGCCTACTGGAGTTTGTGGTGCCTTGGAAACCAAAGAACTCCTCATCTCCACCAGCCGCATGTCTTGTATTACTTGGTAGCATTTCTTTACTTTGTTTTGCATTGAACAAAGGAATCAGAATTCCAAAGCATATATTGTTTGAAATATATAGAATGCAATAGCTTACCTTCTCCATGTAGGCACAATGGTTGAAGACATTGTCTATTAATTGTATGTTAGCATTACCCAAGACAACAAGTGCAACAACAGCAGCCACCTATGAAGGCTTGAATTCTATAAGACAATTTTCTGCATTGATGTTTACATAAAAGGATTACATGAGCTCACTTTTGATTTCCAAATGATTCCATAACAACATAATAAAGCAAACCAACCTCTACATGTATTTAAAATGAGCTCAATGCAATGGTTGATTTTAGATTGTTTTGGGGGACTACAATTACTAAACTTATGGACAAAGTAGTCCATAAAGGAGAAAGGTGTCACATAATGCATTCTCCATTCAAGTGTGCTCAATTCCAAAAGCTTTATCCTTTGAATAGACTTTTCCTCAAATACATACTTGGCATTGCCTATCTATATAATGCACCAAGTCAAATGTAGCAATTAGGAGAAAAATAGCATTCAAGAAAAAGGTTTCCTTGTAGATGAAGAGATAAGGGGACTTCAGTTTCCTTCATCTTGGCAGCCAAAGATTGGCAGGCAACGGCTAGCAATTGGGTCATCCAAGCCTTCCCGTTCTACACAAACAAATTGAAATTGCTTTATTAACGATTGAAAGAAGATAAATGCTAGTTGCACTGAGATATTTGTTCAAGTATTCGGCATATAGATCGCAACAAACTCATATGGCATGGTTTCTTACTGAGAGCTCATATGTAGAGAGGAAGCGATCCAGATAACTTACAGATAAGTAAGCACTAAGAGGGCCAAAGCTGTAATATGCATGAACTTGCAAATGTGCATCCCAAATCCATTAAATCAACAATAAAGGAGCCAAAAGAAAGTGTTGAGAAGGGTAAAAGAAATGAAATAAAGAGAAATGTGGTAACATCTTTTACAAGAAGCAGATTGATGCAAACTGAAAGGTAAATCATGTGCAGATTATGCTAACAAATACTAACATAGAGGAACTGTAACTATCAAAGAAGACAAAAATAATAGAAAAAGGGGGATAAAGAAAAGAAGAATCCACCTTCATAATCAAATTGACGGCATTCTTTCTTACGGATATGTCTAAAGACCCTCTCATCAATTACTGGGCATATTCATTTGCCGAAGTACGCTCAGATTCTTTCTTTAACATTGCAAATAGGCATTCTTCAGAGTGCGATGAGCAAAGAAAGAAGAAATCCCAGAAAAAAGATGTCTTTTGCTTGCATATTTTTCCAAGTCCACTCCATTGAGCATTCTGATTGATGCCCAGCTTCTTGTCCTCGTCAAAAACAAGGATGTTGCTATTATCCTTGGTGCATAAAAGGATGGAAGATGACCAGTCACAACTAACTCCCATTGTAGTTGAATCAAAAATACAATAGGCATACTTTCCTTACGGATGGAGATGTACTCTCTTCTCCTTCTGCCACGGGGACTTCCCCTATCATAGATGAGCCTAGAGGTAGAGCTTCCCCATTGTGTGTAGGCTCTCTTGAGAAATGGTAGAGGGAAAGAGAAGAGGGAAGAATAGTGATGGACAAGATAAAAACAGCTGCATATATGGAAGAAGTAGAGTTGCTGAAGTGATGGACAGGATAAAGACTGCTGCATATATGAAAGAAGAAGAGTTGCTGAAGTGATGGATGCTGAAGCTTTAGGGTAACTAAGGAGGGTGGAAAAAGAGGTGTCTTTTGTTAAAGGGATATTTAGTTAAGCCTTAAAAAAATGATGAGTTTATTATTTGATGATGGAAATATAATTACGCGAATCATGTACATTTTAAATAAACTTTAGAGTGTTACTATAAAATTTTTCAGTATCTAAAACAGGGCTATTGTTTGGATAATTTTTGTCACATGAGATTTAATTTAATTAGTCTTTAAAAACAAAGAAATGATCATATATATAATTATTAGTCTTTAAGTATAATAATTTTATTTTATCATAAAAAATCTTTAAATTTAGTTTTATGTGACTATGTACAACTTTGACCATTAACCTTTGATCCAAATAAACCTAAATTTTAGTTGAGATTAAATATCGGTTGGTTTAAAACTATTATCTACAATATCATATAATATTATTTAATAATATAAATTTATTTTTCAATTTACTAGAAATTATAAACTCACATGTAAAACACAGTAGATGTTACATAAATTTGAATTTATATAGAAGTCAAATATAAAGAAGTCAAAAGGTATAACAAAACGTAATTTGGATGACTTTTAGTTCAAAAAATATATAAATAACTTATTTTTTAACTATACGAATATGTCGAATATTTGTTAAAATTTTCTTTTTTTCTGCTAGAATTATTCAATGCTTTGTTTTTTATCTTGATAAAATCAGATAAAAGAAAAAAAAAAATAAAAAAGGACCACCGTTTAACGGATTGTTAGACAGTGTTGCCGTTAAACGATGTGTAAAATGAAAAAGAAGATTTAGTCACCATAGTTGAATTAAAGAAATTGAACAAATTAATAAAAAAATAATTGAAATGTTAAACTAATACCAAAAATAAACTTCATAGCCAACTTTGCTATTAAAGTTTTTCTTGGGAAAATAAGGAGAAGCCATATTATGATGCCAAGTTTGGCCTTTCCGCATGCTTGGTCCTAGTCAACCAATGACTTTTTTTTCTGATATTTAAATTTGTTATATGCTTGAAAACAATCTTCGATCATCATTTGCTTTATCTAATTTTTACTTATATATAAAATATTTATTTTGAATAAGGATTTTTGAATAATTTTAACATAAAATATTTGGTACACTTTTTAAGTTTTGCTTATTGATATTGTTTAAATGGAAAGGTATTGATTTATAAACATAAATGGGGAATATAACCCACAAGTTAGATGTTGCTTTTTTATGCTTTCATTTGGGCCAAAAAAATATTTTTGAAGAAGATTGTAGGAAAAAAATATTTTATTTTTTTTAACAGTGGTATTCTTTTTTTAATAACATAAATTATGAAGAATTAAAACCTTGGACTAGTCCAAACCCATAACTAAACTTATAAATTAATATAATATATTAGCCAATCTTGATCCAAAATTATAATAAAATAGGATTTTTATACAATTTTATTTAGTCTAACAAAATTTTTATTATATCAATTTCTTGTTGTATTACAAAAAGACTCGTCATTTGTATGACTTAAATTCAAACAAAAGGTTGTCAAACATTTTAATAATATAGATACACTTATAAAATAAATGAGACATTGTTTCAATAAAATACGATTATGATCTCATCTATAAGGATAACATGTGTAAGCTCAAGATAAGCAAAAGAATATAGCTCTTTTTAGGGATAGATAACTCATAAGTTTTAATATATCATTGGCAAAAAAAGAAAGAACATCTTCAATGATATCTTTGTGCATATAAGAAGGTGAAAGATAAGGCTCAAAATAACGTTCATTGTCTGGCATTTGATCAATAAGTCAACGTAATATGAGAATATATAATAGCTATAGAAGTTTTTGGATGAGCTTAGAAGATAAAAAAATAGTGATCTTCACATTAGTAGAGATAATAAGATTAGTTTGGGTGGGAATTAGCTTGGATTGTTGAAAGTAGTGACAATGATAATAGCCTTAGGGTATAAGGATGAAGTAAAGTGGTAACAAGGCTAGGTTTGAGGAAACAAATAGAAGGAGAACTAAGTTAGGTTCGAAGAGGTTCAGGAAAAAAAATATACATGATATTTCTGTAAAAAAATAAGTGCAAAATTATAGTTAAAAAGCTAATGTTGATACCTTGCATAATATATTTATCTTTAATTATGAACTACATAAATATAATACATGTTTACAATTATAATAAACTCTAACAAATTAATGATCATAAGAAAGTTATATTAAACATCAATGAATGTAATATACACAAATGTATTGTTGGAAAGTTAGATAATAGAGACACACAATTTGTTAGAAAATCATGTTAATCATATTATATCACTAATAATAAACAGTCATATGCAAAACTATGATTTTAAATAGTTCATATCACAAACACGTTAATGCAATGTATGAATAATGATGCATAAGTAGCTAAGCTCATACAATTTTTATGTCTAATAAAGCTTCGTTTCTTTATCTTGATTAGTATTTAAGAAAAAATAATTTACACAAAGGTAAATTAAAACCTTATGGAATCATTATTGCTAGGGTTATATAAGTATCAGGAAATAGATATAAAATAAGCACGTAGTATATGAACAATCAAAATACTACAATACAAATTAATATAATGTTAACAAAAGTTTCACATACAATATTGCATGAGGGAATGTCTCTAAACTTTTGAACATATAATGGTTATTCTATAGAAGGAAAAAAATATTAAGTTTAGTGTACTCCAAAAAGCTCTAAATCTCTATAATAGATGTATATAGATTAAGATCATTAAACCCCAATAATCAACCCTTCAAATCAACAAGTAAAATGTCCTCCAAAACAATGTGTGTAAAGCCAAATGTCCTCCAAACTCTTTCAAAACACTCTCAAAATTAGTATTAGAGCATTAGTACAACAACAATAGCAATCTCTAATTGATACAATGTAAGAACAAAGGCAAACAAGTAACAAAATGTAGTGGACAAAAAGTAAGATAATCAATGCAACATTGATTGCAATTTGAAAAATGCAAAGCAAGCAAATGTATGATATAAATCTATTATGAAAATGGTTTATAGCATTCTTCCCACATGGTCAATCATGTTCATATCCATCATGATTGCTCTCACCTTGTAAAAGTCTAAGAGAAGAATTGTTGCATGGCTTTACATCTCCATTATTGTGAGGAAGACAATGCACAATGAAAGAAAGAGTAAGGAAAATGGCATGAGCAAGATTCAACCCATAACATAAATGCATATGACGTTAGGGATTAAAGGGGGATTTAGTCGTTTAATGTCAAAAGATTAGTATAAAATTGCATTAAGATTTGAGCACTCTTGATAATGAATTCTTCAAATAGTTTTTATTTGAAAATGATTTTACAAATAAAGATGAGCTTTTGAAAATATTTTTTTTAAGAAAGTTTTTTTTGTTAAATGTATTTTATGTGATAATAAAAATGAATTATAAAAAGTTATTTAGTAAATTTTTGATATTTTGAGGCTAAAAAGGATAAAGTAACTTCAAAAAATAATTGTCAAAAACAAAACTAATCTTTTAAGAGTTTTCATTTCAATAAAGAAGTAGCAACAAGGACTTGTTTGATAATATTTTGCAAAGAAATGAATGAAAATTAAATTTTATTATAGAATATACTAAAGTTCTTAGATTTTTACAATTATAGAGTAATAATATAGTTGGATCATTGTTCATGAAATGAAAAACAAGAAACCCAAATTATGGGCATATATTAAGGAAAGGTTATGCAAATTGAAGACATATTTTGTAGGAGGAAGATGCGAATAATACGGATGACTATCTCTAAACCATCTCTTTAACAAATTCCATTGCCTTATCTTTCTTGTTTTCTATAACCACTTTAAACCATCTCTTTAACAAATCAAACCTCTAAGTAAAGTTTTGTCGTTAAGCCAAGATGTCTTCTTCGATAAGCTGTCTTTGAGTGAGTTCTCTTCTTTGCCAATTATTT
Organism: Vanilla planifolia; assembly: GCA_023846275.1. NCBI lineage: Eukaryota > Viridiplantae > Streptophyta > Magnoliopsida > Asparagales > Orchidaceae > Vanilla > Vanilla planifolia. The sequence goes on along the minus strand of JAIUJO010000015.1, from coordinate 6,038,144 downwards.
TTATTTCTTTTTCCTTGTTATATCACGTCAAGTTTACTCAGTGGGTGAATGTTGGTCAACTTCAAGACAAATATTTAGTTGATTTAATATTGTTAATTTTACATATAACAGTCATAGATATAACCTAACTATCAAATATTTTGATTTGATGTTGGTTTAGAAAATCCAAGTTAAATGTAGTTCAAACCTTAATTTTACAAAATAATAAAGAAAAAAAAGACTATCATGAAGCCATTGGAGGATACGAATTTTGTTGTATTATGATATTTATATTTATATTTCATCTTCATTAACTAGATGACTTCAAAGAATATAATTTATATTAAGATTAAAAAAATATTATTTAATTTGAGATTTAACTTAGTCTAAATATTTTTATTAAAGTGTAGCATTTTATTATTAACAATAATTTAATCATGCGTAGTGTAGTTGGTATTGCAAACAATGCTCCATAATTTTTTATGATCTTCGGAATTGAATTGAAATCTTTAAATTCAACAATCATATTTTTCTATCAAAGTTAACCAAGTTCATCTTACTTACAGTCATACTCTTTTAGCACATGCAATAACAATTTGGTTGGTTCTCTCTTCTTGAGTCTTTACCCACACAAATTGTTCTTATGGAAAAAGCCAATGGATCAAAGAAGCACGATGCAAACTTATGTGTTGACAAAACTTTGATTATTATATAATTTATATATGACTTTAGTAGAAAACATCAAATGTATTCAATGATTCTATTGATAAGTTCTTTTTTTTAAGTTAATTTCATAATAGATAATCCAAAAAAAAATGAGACTAACAAACAACCATTTTAGATCTATGTTCCATAAAATGTCGATATAAATATTAGGTGTGTTCCTACTTTCTAATTATTTATGTAAAATTTTCATTGCCCTTATGATGTTTCATTTTTTTAAAGATCAAACCACATGAAATATCTATTACATTTAAAATAATACTCATAATACAAAAAATGTTTTATAAAATTACAAAACATATTTAAAATTAGAACTACATTATACACAAAACGTAGCATCAAAGGACTCTTGCTGGCTTTTAGATTGTTAACTACTATTACTCTCATCAAGAATCCATCAGAACCAGCTCTCTGATCTCTTGCCAACCTTTTAGAGGCTTTTAGGAACAACTGCTCTATCAAATCCATATTAAATACATAGCCAATATTTCTTTCGCTGTAATTTCAAACCCTTAAACACCTTTCAAGATTTTCTCACCACTACACAACAGCTTACGACGTAGATCTAGGTGCCCTCCTCCCCTGGAGTACCATGGTAAAGGGGGATAAACAAAAAAATTATATCCTTTTTAACAACAATTCTATACGAAGATTAAACTAATTAAGCATCGTGCACCAGCTCATCCTTCTTTTGATTAGCTATCTGCCATCGAAAACATCATCTTTATAACCAGTTTTGCTATTCTAATCTCTACTATGCCACTGTTTAATACTCTGAAAAATATCTTCCACTGATTCCTTGCATAGATATATGCAAAAAAAAAATCAATGAAATGTTAAAAAAATTGACCGAGACCACGTATACTTAAAACCTATCTCTCTCAAATACTACGTACGAATTATTCAACAACTTGTTCAAGTCAATTCAAAGAAAATTATCCCTAAAGAAAAAGAACTAACCAGTTAAGGGAAAGATTATATGCAATCACACCCCCAAAACCTAAATCGAGAAACCATATCACTACACGATATCTCCAGATAGAAAGATGCACTAATCTGGGATGAAGCCAAACAACAAGGGAAGGCTTCATTGACGAAAAAGATTAGAAACTCCGTTTTAAGGGAGATTTAACCATTTACCAGTCGTGTAAAATAATCGAAGCATGATCACCCTTGGATGTCAACAAAGAAATATAAGAAGGAACCGTGGAGAACTGCCTCTTGGATTCAATGAAGGATCAGATGTTGGCGACGACCCGGACTGCCGTCCGCGAAGTGAACTTGGACCTCACGAGTTTCCCAGTACACTAACCAGATTCCATGCCTTACAACTGTTGACGGGCGGAACGCACCGGTGGGATAGTCGTAGGGAAATAGAAGCCTTCCATTCGAAGCAGTGGAGAGAAAGGAGGGTTAGTGATTGTTCTTAGAGAAATAAAGGTAGAGTAGCATGTGTTAGGGTTCTTGATTTTCAAATTGTGTAGCTGTCTGAAATCTTACTCAAAATTTTAATCCAAAATCGTATCGAAGTTTGTGGGATAGACATATTTTATTTGCATAAAAAAGACTTTTTTGTTGATTCAAAATAAAAAAAATTAAAAAAAGAGTATCTTCCTTAGTAATTCATAAATGGTGTTGAAAAAGTTTAAGAATAAAATATAGATTGTAGGATAACCACACATTTTTGTAATTTATAAAATCAATTATTTTAAATAACTACTACCACTCAAATAATGGGAAACTTTTGTTGTTGTGCCTCATATTAAAAGCAAGGTAAATAAATATTTTATGCAAAAAATTAATTATATTTTATCAATCCTACTAATCACTAAATATATAATAAAAGCCATGTTACTTAAGGGTGTTGTCTCATCATTTTTTATACTATGGAGAAGAATGAAAGTTGGTTCTTGTGCTAGATTGTAAAGCTCTTAATCACTTGATCTGAAAGAAATTGTTAGGTTTCATTACAAAAATTTATATTATAAATCATTAAATTTCATTAGCATTTATAATAATGGATCATCTTTTGAAGAAGAAGTTCCATGAAAAATGAAAGAGCACCAAAGCCTTCAATATAATAAATTGTTGATGAGGGAGATGAGTGAATTGAAAAGGCAATATTATTATTTTTGTTAACAAGTCTCTAAGAATGTAGACATGAATTGTCCCATATTAATTATTAAAAAAAGATATTAATATATATATATATATATATATATATATATATATTAGACATTATGATATTAAAATATTGAGACATTTTTGAAAAAAAACCCACTTAACTCTAATGAAATTTTTTTAGTTTTATATTCTATGATATGGTATCAATTATTAGTTATTGTTTTTGCATGATATTGATATTTGCTATTTTTATCTTTTAAGACTAACAATATCTCCTTTACCATTTTATTATTAAGTTTTACTAATAAAATATGTGATGATTGAATAACTTATTTTAGTTTCTATTTTTTAGATTTACCAAATCCACACAATATCTATTGTAAATAAACAAGTACTTATGAAATATCTTTTATCATTAAATTATATAATGATAATTGACTTTTTGTGAAAAATAATAGTATTTTTTTAAATAAAAATTTTCTTTTGTTGTTTTCAAAGTGTGGGGTTAAAATTATTCTACACAAGTATTGTTCACTAGAAATATTTATTTTAGTGTTGGGTTAAAATTACTCTTGAATTCTTTTTAACGATCATAATCTCATTTTATATTGTTGATTAGATATATTTTTAATCTGAAAGTTCATTTGTTCTTGATTCTACGACACATTTATTTTAGTTTAAGTTAAATTATTTAGTCATTACTTGATAAAGTTTCAAAAAATATCATAGTACTTATTGAGAATGTTTTTTGAGAAATGTAATCAAGATGTTACATTATCATTTTTTAAATACATCTATGGCACCTAATCAATATCAATAAGAATACAAATCTTAATTTGAATAATATTTCATTGTTTTTAAATAGTATTCAAATTGAATAATTAAATTAATTTAAAATGTAAATGCTTTTAAATTAGCACTTTCTTGTACTCCACTTCTATTCAAAATATTCGCAGGTAAAACTACTTTATTTAAATACATTACCTTTCTTATATGGCATATACATAGTAATTTATCTCACACCAATGATAATAACCACATAAAAAGCAACATTTTGGTGTTATGCAGTTTTGATGAATAAATCAAGAATAAGATCATGCATTTCATTTATAAGTAGAACACAATGACCTGAATGAAACATGACATCATTACTAGATTTTACCTTCTTGATGCCCATTAACTCTCACAAGAAAAACCAACTCTTTGCGGAAAAAGCCAAGAACTTGACCACAAACATTTGGCCTCATAGCTTCCTCGTGGTCTAATATTCCATTAGGAGTTGTGATGACAATATAACCCCACTGCATAAAGGAAGGCAAATGATGAATTGCACGTACAGATAACACTACTTGTTTGGTGTTGTGTTTGCATAAGTCAAGTGTATTGATTAACCCACAAGAGGAAGAGAAAAAATAATCTCAACTTTCAAAATAGGTACCAAACGGCTCTTAGATTAAGTGCATAACATTAATTTAATTTTTTATCTTTGCTTCACAAAGCCTAGAGAAGCACCAAACGAGGTAATCATATACAACAAATGTTAATCCAATCTATATTGATCACTAGTTTAGTACGATCACACTATTTTTGGCTTCTATTTATAATAACAAAAATCTAATAACTATTATCCTAACAAAAAAATACATTGTTTATGCCAAACACATTTAAATCATCTACTAGGTATATATATTACACTAGAAATGCATTGTAGAAAAGTGTTGTCAAAATATTTTGTTTAAATGTGACAACATTTGATAAACAATAAGGATAAAGCATTCTTAGATAGAAACAACCATACACGAAAATAAAATTATCATTTAATTTTAAAACGTCAAACAAAATATGAGCATAATGATTATAAAGTGATGGCAAGAAAAGAAAATTTTATAATTTTTTAAGCTGTACAGGGGCATTGCCTACAAAGGCACACAACCCATGATACATAGCTAAGTCCTAGTGTTTGTCAAAATTTTTTGTATCAAGTATATGCATTCACTAGCATGAAAGAAAAGTAAAAGGAATTTTCATACATATTCATATACTTCATAAATAAAAATAATCAAATAACCATTTAAAATACAATCATGCATACACTTGTACAACCTCAATAATAAACTACCTTATCACATAAAAACAAATAATTAATCAGCTTTAATACTAAGAATAGTCAGTAACCCCACCAAATGATGTCTACTATATAAAGTTTTTGATACTATTACACTCTATGTACTTAACACAACTTCATTAAGATTGTAGCACCTTAAGAACTTTTCAATACCTTATATTTTTGGTTTTGTTCTTCTTCTCTATCAAAAAAAAGAGTTTCTATAATTAGCCACTTCCTATTAAAAAATTATGTGATTACATTTAACTTTTCTAAACCATCTAAACCAATTGTCATCATAAACTTATCCTCTATTACACTCTTGTATTTGATGAGTCAAGCATAAATGTTTATAAATATCTCATATGGGCTTACTTTAAGTGTGTTAATATTCAATTAAGTCAAGCCATGAACTTTAAATGTCTAAAATAGTGATCTTCAAGGCTCTTGGCGTCATGACAAGTTTCAAAGAAATTAAAGACATGCAATAAAATTTTTTATACTTGAATTTCTTTTTATTTTTCTTGAATTTGATATGTCCCAATTTTTAGATGATGTGACATATTAGTAGTATTAATATTTGAAAATGTTATAAGTTTAATAATTGTTGAATTTTTATTTTTGGGCCAAGCATTATTGATGAAAGGTATAGACATTGGTATTTGATTTGAAAAAAATATTTAGAAATTATTTCTCATGAATTTCTTGTCAAATTCACTTAGGGCACTTGTAACACTATCATAATATAAAATTATTTTGGTGCATTTATGTTCAAACTTTTGGCACAAAACTTCTCACAAAACACTATAAAACCACTTTAGTATTGGTATTTTTCACTGTAGCATTTGGGCGGGTCGACTCGACTCTACCGCTGGTCCGACCAAGCTTTAGGGATTTAAAAAAAATAAAAATAATTCGATAGACCCGTAATGGGTGAGCGTAGCCCGAAGGCGATGGAAGAAGGCAGCAAGGAAAGCTGAATGAAATAGTGTGAAATCAGCCCACAGGGAAAGTTGAATAGAATAGTGCGAAATCAGGTCAACCAGGACAAAGTGATCAAATCTTGGTCGAGGAAGAGGGAGCCAACCCAGAACGGTTCGAGAGACATGCGAATTGGAATCCTTATAGAGAGCAATGAAAAAATATTTTGGGTAATATGGGATTAAATTCCCATCTGATTATCAAAGAGGGCAAAAGTGTAGGTGCGATCCGACGGCTTAGGTTAAGCCATGTAAAATACAGCAAGTAAACAGTAAAATGACAAGCAAGAGCTTCGAACCTGAGGCAGATTTGCGAGACGATGCAGAACACGAAACTACTGTGGTAAGTTTCTAATTCAAGTTATGGATACATTATTTAATACATGCAGGACAACCTATGTGCAATCCAATGGCCCAGATCAAGGCTGCCTCGATCCAACGTCCAAGATTGATCTCGTAGGGTAAAATCGGGATTCAATCAAAACCAACTATTTCAGGATTAAAATCAAATGGTGACTACTATGTGTCCATTACCCAAATGTTTAGTTCATTTTAGAGACGTTGGGAGTGGATTTATTGCTCAAATTTAAGCTCTATAAATAGGAAGGATGAAGAACTCCAAGATGTTACCATTCCTAAGTTCTCAAATCTTTCAAATCATAAGTTCAAGTTCTTTCAAGTGTATACGGTGCTTATAAACTCAGAAAGTGAAAGTTACAAGAAGAAACCCGAAATTGGAGGTTTTGCTTCAACTATTTTCATTTTCTATTTCTCCTTCTTTTCTGTTTTTCATTAAAATTTTTATTGTATTTAGTGTGCCTCATGCTTCTTTTAAATTATCTTAGGTTTATACTTTGTTGCCAAGTTTTGTATTTTTTTCCTTGGGATAAGGCCATCGCGGCAATTATGCAAAAGCCCGAGGTTTGAGTTGAGCCAGAAAAAAACTCAAGTAGATTCGGAATTAGCCGTAGGTAAAATCCAAAGTAGGTTTAAGGTGAGCCGTAAGAAAACCTTTCTTGTAATTCGATGATTTTTGTGGCATTTTCCCAACACCAGTTGGTGGATGTAGGCTCGATTTTTGGTCGAACCACCTTAAAAATCTTTTGTGAACTATATTACTACTCTTTCTTGTTCTTGCTTAAAAGATTTAAGTTTTAATTTACACCAAAAATTGAAAGAAAATCTCAAAATTTTATTTACCATAATTAACCCCCTTTCTTTTGGGTTTACTTTAAGCATAAAGAATTTAAAAAACACATTTGCTGCTCAAGCTAAGATCAAAGGATACACTTTGGTGGTTACACTTTATATGGATGATCCATTGAGTGCAAAAAAGGAAAAGTAACAGTCCAAATTAGCAAAAAGGTTCATTTTGTGCACTCTTAACTATTGACAAAAAAGGTATGATTTTAAGAAATATTGTTCATTGATATAATAGACAACCTAACTTTTATTCAAAAAATAACAACGTTAATTCAATCTAGTCTACCCGAAGTCCCTTGATTGAGTGGACACCACTACAATGTCCTATTCCCTTCTTCCCCAAATGAACAACAATGCAAAACGAGTAATGCACTCCCTTTACCTCCACCCTTCCCCATCCCTTCAGACACAAAAAAATTAAAATGTAAAGCTCATTCTAACAAGGCTTCATGCTTAGTTGCTTGACTTTACCAGCTTTAACCAATGAAACAACCTTGGCCATTCTTCGTAGCTTGTCAAATCTTTTGGAAGCTCAGTAAGAGCCTTATGCTAGAGTTTAGCCCAAGGCACCTACAATCAAGTTAGATTAATTAATAAGCTTGATCTAGCTATGAGGAAACTATTGAAGCCTATTAGCTCCTTGACCTAACAAAGAAGTTTTTTCTCAATTAGATTAGAGGAAACTTGTAGTAAACAATTTCTCTAAGTAAGTTTCTCAGGAATTCCCTTCTTGGAGGTTCATGTAAGCATAGCCCATGTTGACCCTTTGTCTATATATCCATTCTCTTACACTGCAGGTTTTGCTAAGTAGAGTATGATGCCAAGCTTGCAAGTCTACGTTGTGCTTAGGATTGGGCAAGCATGTTGGTGCAAGTTGCTATTTCCTAGAGGATTCTTAATATGAGTTTTTTAAATACCATATAATATAAAGAATCAATTAAGCCTAAACTCACATTAAATAGCATGCTAATAATTAAAGAGAACATCATGAATGAAAGTATAGTTAGTTGATTCAAAGGAAATCAAAGAATAGGACTACCACCATACATTCATTCACACAAATTGGAGAATTTTATTTCACACAACTTATGTATATGGAAAAAATACTAAACTGTTAAAAATTATATAAGATGTATCGAATGGAAATAATGAAAAAGATAATACGTCAGTGAACATACGGATAAACACAAGTGATCTCACAGAAAAGTATCATACAACAACAAACTTTTGGCCGAACATGAGTGGTTAAGGGAGACTAACATCACATGAAGCTTCATAAAGTTTAGTAATTATGAAGCATAAACTTGTATATGGTAGATCCCCAAACATTGTCTTGAAGATCTGAAAAAAGGCAATTCATGGGAGAATCTAATGGTCGGAAGGCGTTGATGACACAAAAGGTTGCTAACATCAAGAGTTGCAAAACGAAGAAGTGGTAGGTGATGTTTGTAGTTGTTAAGATGAGTAGTGTGGGTGAAGGTAGAATAAGTGAAGACCAAAGGCATTAGTATTATAGGGAAAAAAATCAATGAGGGCCAATCATGGTTAGGCAATCAGAAAGTAGAAGGCAGCTATTAGTTGATTTGGACAACTTTTGGAAAGGTTGTCGATGTTACCAAGTGAGCTGAGGGTTGTGAGGTGGTAGGGTATGTGAGAAACTTTGCCAACAAAGTAGTTGGTAGAAGTGAGATATTGGATTAAGAGTTGGCAATTTAGGGTTTAGAAGTGAGAGGTGGCCAAATTTAAATTGGAAACTATTAAACAAAAATCATGAGGATTAATAGATTGGAGAAAAGTTGAAAAAATAGAAAAAAGACTATCAAAGGATGAAATACAATGAAATTTGATAATAATAAAACCTCTCCATTTGTGTCATAATTATCACCCTCTCAAGAGCTAATTCAATGTTCACCAAGTTGGATTTAATTCATCAATAAATTTGTATCAAATGACTAATTCTAAAGCTTATTATATTATTCAAAATTTGCTAAACATAAGAACCTATGCCTCATTACATATAGAGTTTATATATAGGTCATGTAATGCTTTGATTACGTAGGTCTAAAAGATAAAATCTTGAAAGAAGAATGATAAAGGGATCATGCGATACAAATTTTGCCAACAAACCTAATATTTATTGAAAACAAAGTTGTGTCATGATACATTTTTGCTACCCCAAGATGCATCATATACTTTGATCCATGTGTTTCTCATAATAGAAAAGGTTTTACCTCTTTTTTATTTGTTCTATGCCACTTTCATCATTCAAGTAAAAGTATGATCCATGTCCATCTCAAAGTTGAGATGCCTACTTCAGAGCCATCAATATGTTCAAACTATTTTTTGTCTTAAATCCAATTAAATGATTTAGTTTCAAATTCTAATTAAAATAAATAAAATACTTTATTCTATTTTAATATTCAAGTTCATACAATAATAAGTGGAGTAGAAATAAAATAAGAAGTACAAAAATACGACTCATTGTGATGACCCTTTTTCTTTCACTCGACCTTCTTTGGATTTGAGTAGTATTAATTTTCTTTACTTATTTCTTTTACTCATTTTGAAACCATGAAAGATTTTCACTCTTTTTAAATCATTAAAAATCAAGTAACAACAAAAATTAAAAAAATTTAAAAGAATCATTTTAAATGAATTGCAAAAGTGAATAAAACCAACAATCCATGCAATTCTAGAAATTACAAGTTTTCACACTTTCTTTTAAAATCACAAATTTCATCCATCACTACTTAATGAGATTATAATGCATGTCATTTTGTTCAAATAATCTTAATAAACCCATAGCAACACTTTTATGACAATGTAATATCTTTCAAATCATTACATTCTAGATCTTACTTTTTCTCGACATTCCCATAGTGTTTCACATTTTGATCTAAACGTGTTCGGGCAAAAATAGATTGAGCCAACTATCACTCGCTTAGTGCCAATATATGTACATATACGTAAAATAAGTAATATTTGGGTAGCAAATTGCAAGGTCAAGTGTAAATAATATAATATATTAAAAGAGCACATGAGCACATGTATGAGCTACAAAAATAAAATCAATTACGAAACAAAAAGTTTTAGAACCTTTAGCATTTTTATCTTTTGTTATCTTTATGCATTAGCTTGTTACTTTTAATTGTTGCCATCTTTTACATCCATTTAAGGTTTGGCTTAAAAATAGGCCAATTTATAAAAAAATTAGACATATTTTGAAACACATCATTCAAAATATAATTAAATCAAATGAAGGCTCATTTCTAGAACTATCATTCTAAAGTAGTTGTCACCAATTTGGATAACAATTAGCTTTTTCATTTTTTTAACACTATACTTTCTTTACCAAAATTTTTTTCTTTTTTCTTTTTCACATTTTTTAATTTTTATTTTGTGCCTATTATCACAAGTATTATTTTCTATCTTTTGTTTTCTTATTTTGTGATCATTATCACAATAATATTTTTCTTGCCTTTTGCCATTTTGTAAAACTTGTCACATAATATGTAAATAAAATAAAGCAATATAATATTTCATACTCAAGTAATATATGAAAATAAACATGTTGTGAAAAAGTGCTTTTTATAAAGTATCAATCATCCTCAATAAGTTTCTTTTAAACCATCTCTTAAGGGTTTTGTGCTTCCAACAAGCATCAACATAATTTTAAGATTGTTCATTCTATTTCTCAATTATTCTTTTTATTCAATTAAGGTATCAATTTCATTTCAACTTAAATAATAAGGAAACCATAAGCACATTAACAATATAACAAATAAATGAACAAAATATCAAACTAAAGTCGGATGATTAGATTTTTTTTTCACTATGAAGTTATTACTTTTGTTCAACAATGCAACCAATAAGCTTATCTACACAACAATCTCAATTTAACATTTCATATCATCATTTAAGGGAACTCTTGTCTCCTAACATACATCAAACATATTCACTTATATGCAAGTTATTCGTACAAGCATCATCAACAAGTCATTTCTCAAATGAATAAAACCTATAGTCTATAATACACATTACATCAAAATATATACACATAGTGTGAGATTTTTTACCTCATAATTTCTATGTAATAGTATCGCCAAGAGTCAAAATTTAGCACAAGTTCACATTCATCTCTTAGGTGCTACAATCCCTGTGACTAGATCCTTTGGTTCTTGGTAGTGCTTTCTTTCACTTTTTTCTTCAGTCTAATGCACTTGGTTAACTTGATTTTTCTTAGAAATTTTTGTCCAAGCTTGACCTCACATTTTTATTATACATAGCCAATGTTCCTTTACATTCTCATCAGTTCCACTACCTCCAACAGCTATGTTCTTTTATTTAAGTGTATTCTCACCTCCATGCCTTCATAACTCTTGGGTTTCTCATCAATTATCCTATCTCCATGATGATTTATTTAGTCGTTTGCTTTTTAAGGATTAATATGCTTCCAGTTATGTTGTGTCGTACTATACAAACCTTTCATTTGGTATCATACAAATTATGATATTCAACTTTGTCTATTATTAATTCTACTAATTAACCTTATACAATTTCATAATTATACTTGTATGCTACCTTTTAATGCACATTTGTTTATGTCATAATCAATGATATTCACATACAACTTTACAGTTAACTTGATCATACTTATATGATTATACTCATCTTATTTTATGATATTTTTTTAATTTTGTCATTCAGTACTCATCTCTTACAATAAAGTATTCTCACCTTGATGGGTTATACTCACCCTTTATCATTATAATAGATCTATGTAGGTATAGATGAGTTATCATTGTTATATGTCATATATTGTAAAATGTGTAAACATAAATAAGCTATCCTTATCCTAGGCTTTTCTCACCTTAATTAGGTATAATAAACTGTGTAGATGTATATAAGTAATTCTTGCTCTATATAATATATAGTATAACACTATAGATATGGAAAGTGATATTCTTTCCTTGGGTTGTCCTCTTATTATATCATGTCTAATAGAATTTGTATAAATATAGATGAGCTATTCTCATCTTGAATCATATATATTTGTGGTGTGTGAGGTTATAATATGTTATAAGATTATTCGAGGATAATATATTTAGAGGTATATCAATAATTTTATTTTCTTAATTGATAATTAAGCATACCAAATATCTATATTCCAAATTATTTTTTTATTTATTAACTTATGAAAGTTTATATTATATTGCATGTTAATATCCTTATTATATAATACCATAAATTAATAACTAGTGAATTAAATACTAGATAAATAATGATAACCCAAGAAAATAATTACATAATTACTACATTTGCATAAAACTTTTCTAATATCTATGAATTTTATAAAAAGATAACATAAAAAGAATGTGATTTTATAAATAAAATAAAAATAATTTATCAGTATATTTACATCATAATTACTAAGTTTATCTATTATCCTCAATGCATAAAACATAAAATAAAAAATATTCTAAATCTCATAAAGTTTATTAAAAGATAATAACAATAAAAAATTTATCACTTTTAAAAAAATTATAAATCAATTTATTAATATATTTATATCATTGTTATCAAATTTATTTATCTAAATATGAAAATTAACTTCTTTTTTTAATCTGAATCTTTTCTTGATTTTTTACATTATCATGTGTATTTAATGCTCAACATATGTCCTATATGTGGCATGTTTATTTAGGAATTTAAATCATATTAATTTCATATAAGCCTTTAAGTTATTGCCTTAGATCGTACTTATGTAATTCTCTCATTGTACCATATGTTGTATCAAAAATAAGCATTTTGAATTATATCAGACTGTATGGTTTCCAAAACAAATATTTTTTTATTTATATCATTTCTAAACATATAGTATGATCCCTAACTTTGTACTGTATGATTTTTATTCTCTCTTAATTTTTTAGCTTGTCAATAATTCATACTTTTATAGTACTCCCATCATAAAGTATGATCAATTCACTATTTCTCACTTTACATAATACAATCTTCTTAATCAAAGCATACGTTTCCATTATTAATCCACCACCAAAATATCATACCTTATAATGATACCATATAATGACATATGATGTACAACTCTAATGTAGTCTCTTCTCTCTCAAGACTTAATTATTTATCCATAGCTTTAACTAACTGTTCAGCACGATCAACTTAGTCACACTGCATAATTTTTCATCTAAGATGTTCTACAATACTCTTTTACAATCTTGTTCCATATAATTAATAGATTTTGTATTTTAAAAAATTTAGCTTTGATTAATAATGTTAGTGATCCCATAAGACATTATGTGATTTATGTTGGTATTTACAACTGCCTTCATAAGATGAACCTCCCAACTAAACACATTATACAAATATGACACATATATTGTTCTAATGCGATGAACTCGACACCTCAACCTATAACTTAAATTCTTCTCTGACTATTATAACCCCAAAATTTTTCTAACATGATTATCTTATACCATGTTTCATCATAGCTTTCCTTACAAGATCAAATTGATCGTACCATATGATGTAGACAAAATTATTTGAATGATACATTTTAATAATACGTAAAAACTCTCATTCTATATGTCTTGTGTTCAATTCAAATTAGCATTGATTCACTCCATACCACATCTAAATTAATTTAAATCTAGTTCTTGCTTAACTTACAACATAAGCATATTTTTATTTATGTAAAACTAAATTAAATTTTAAAGAAAAATCAATTTAAATGTCTATCTTTTCTTTGATAACTACTACTCAATTTCCTTCACTATTTGTTTGTTATAGTTTCTCTTCTTCTCATCTTCTTGCTTTTTATCTTCTCCTCAAGCTACAACAAAGTTTTCCTAATGGTTCTTCATTCTTATAGTTTTCTCTTTATAATAGAGCTTCACCTTCACTCTCTCTTCTTTGCTCCCAAAAATCATACCATAGTAATGATGCCTTACACGACAACCTCTTTGACTCACTTCTTCTTGGTGGTTCAACTTTGTAACAAGCTTCACACATTGATCTTTCAAACATCTTTTCTTTTATAGACTCAAACCTTAATTCACTCTCATCAAATTTTATAAGTGTATTAAAAAGGTCATTATTAATTTATAATTGATAAGATTAGGGAATAATGGATGTGCAATCATATGAAATGCATGTGTATTAAAAAACATTACTTCTATTCAATTATTTGTACCATATTTATTTTGAAAAAATAATTTCCATTGAAATACACTTCTAGCACCACAAAAAATGGTCATAAGAAGCCAACGAAAATCATAATCATAAAAATTAATATTCCACCCCACCTACATTTTATTATTTACAATTCTATATATGTGTTATGAGTTTTAGAACACAAAACAAGAAAGATATAGAATACAAAAATGCAAGATAATGATTGACTGGGTAAGCTGAATGATATATATCATCATTAGAAATGTGAAAATTAGAAGATAAAATTTTATCTATGACTTTATCTCATAATTGATCAATATGACCTTATCTATGACATTATCTCTTGTTATTATTGGTACTTAAAATGAGGGACATAATTGAAAAGTGAAAATTAGAAGAAAAAATTTTATGTATGACTTTAGCTCATAATTGATCAATATGACTTTTTCTATGACTTTATCTCTTGTTATTATTGGTACTTAAATGAGAGGCATAATAGACATAGATCTCACTATCGTTAGTACTTTATACATAACAATGTTAGAGGGTGATTCCATGTTAGAATTGATATTTAACCTCATTTTTGTTGTTGTGAGCACTTCAATACTAGGTAACAAAGAGTAAAGACCTATTTCTATTAGTATTTCAGTGAAGGCCAGTGGTGGTAGGAGATATACTTTGATGGCTTGGCCAATTATCGATAGTGGTCATGTGATATGATTGATATCACATAGATATAACATAATATAGAATCTTATGAAGTAAGGATAGTAGTCATATAAAAAATGCTTTAATAAAGAAAGAAAAGAATAAAAATAAAAATATGAAAAAAAATTAAAAATAAGAAAAGAAAGAGATAATATTACTACTATATAATATTAGTATTATATGATAATTATATACATACTTGATTATAGAACATAAGAGCTCATATGCAAATATTCAACATAATTAATATTTTCTATCATACATTCTTATTTACTACTTCATATTTATTTGTATGTTATATATCATGATTTCACACTATTTTACTACTTAAATCTAATAGTTTATTTTTTATATATATTATATACATACTTATATTATAGATTATGAATGAGATATTTATAGAGTTTAGGATTCCTAGAAGTTATAACATTAGATCCTTTATGTGATGAGATGCTTTCTTTTGAGAACTCTATTAGTTGTTTCATATGTATGATAGATATTGTATGAAAAAGCTATTTCAACTTTTATATTTGAATAATAGCTTTAAGAAATGAGCATAATTATTTATACAATTATTTAATTGAATTTAATATTTTTATTTGTAATGTTTTTCATCATCTCAATTTTACATGGTGCCCTCAAGGTTTTTTTTTCTTACTTTATTTATTTACTCAATAATTTTGTGTTTTGGAGTATATTAATACCTTTAATTAGTATTAAATTGAGTAGTGCATGACACAAGTAGGGAATTGTTATACTTCAAGATCGAGGTCTGTAATGATCAATAATCACATAAGAAAAAGGAGAAAAATATTTATTTTATATATGTAAAATTATAATTTTAAGTTGTAAAAATTAATTTTAGAAAATAATCTACTTTGATTTAAGAATGATGACCAAAGATGATTAATTCATTAACATAATAAATTAAGGTTATGACCATGATGCAACGTAGGTTTAAGATTAACTAAGTTAAAATTTGTTGCCTCATAATATCCAAGACTAAAGAAAGTAGGTAGTGATCATAAGGCAATATCTTAAGGTAAACATCATTGGACAAGAAACATCCTCTTGCAGGTAAAGTGGCATATATATGATAAGTCTTACAATAATAGTATTGAGAATGATTCTGGTTATATATACAAGGCTATTATTTTAAAATATAAATTTGTTTTTGAGAACACAACTTATTTTAACTGACATAAATTGAAAATATGGATTGATACTTCAAAAAATAAAATGAGAGGTGACACTACTCAATCACTTACAACCAGTAAAGAGTTTGTGATTTTGGCTTTGGACATTAGTCTTTGACTTAGTCCAAGTTCTTTCCATTTCTCAAGAGTGGAACCCAATGACTTAATTCTCTTCTTCTAAGCAATAGATTTAACAAATGGATAATTTTTTGTTGCACTTCTGCTCCAAATGATTAATAATACCCTTTGATAAAAAAATTACCTAAATAATTGGTAACTTGTAATGTAGACCATAATAACACTATTTTCATTTGTATCCAATTTAGTCAGCACAATTGCTTCCAAAATAGGTACATTTGGCTTCTTTGGATCTTCTTCAGTCATAGTAGCAATCTAACTTTTTTTAAGACATGTTTTCTACTTGTATTTGCTTTGAGAAAAGAAGGCCTAATGTTCATTCATCATGTCGAGGTCAACTCTAATAGAAATATCAACAATCCTCTCTCTTCATAAGCCCATCGTGATATAGTGCCATGATTTTTGTTTTGCTACCAACTTAGTTGATCTTCAAAAAATACAAATATGGCCATTGGAGAAGTAGCCATCTTTTCATTCGAACCACTTGAGATGTGGATTCAACTACAACTTGATATGCATCAAATTTTGGAGGAGTCATCACCTAAAGAACATTATGGGATCTGATGACTCTAAATAACTATCAAGGTCATCCTTTACAGGAAGGTTAATGGTGTGATCATTATGAATGGTTTAAGAGAAAGCCAAGTTGAGTATTTTTCACTTTCAAGTATCTTATCCAAGGCCCTAGTAGAGAACATGTTGATTTTGAGTATACAAGACAATGGTAATGTCAAATTTGAATAGCTCTCACTAGAGGATTACACTTAGAAAAAGAGCAAGATGAGTAATCAACCCATCAACACCATTATATATAGGTGAATATGCATATTTTTTTGACATGTCATATGATAAGCTAGTCATATAATCCTTCATTTTTCATCATAGACAACCAAATAATAAAAACACATATGATAAATTAAAATATATTTTTTTATTTTCATAATAATATTTGAATGCTTTTGACCAATCAAAGAAATAACACGTGTCAGCACGTCGCCAAATGGTCCCCATATCAAAGCAACTTCAGCACGTCTCCAAATCATCTTGTACTTTTCAATTTACACTTAATAAAATGTAAAGTTATATTTTAATAATTATTTACTATTAACTAATTTTGTTTCAATAGTTAGCATTCGCTCGCCCGGCAAAAAGACTAAACGTGAGAATTTTACAGAACGCCAATCGAGTAGTATTAAGAATTTGACACGTGTATTTTAGCGTAGCTTCCCATGTGGAGAAAGGCCAAATGAGGTTACTGCCATAAGGAAAATATGAAGGTTATGGCTTCCACAAAAATTGTGCACACTAAAGATTAGCAACATTTGTACAAAAGACTTAACGAGTCTATATTAAATGGTTCAAACTTGAAAATAAGGGTTCAATATAAGCTATGTTAAGGAAATAATTTTTTAGAAATTTCTTCATGAAGAATTGATATTTACTACAATAATATGTAGTTCTTTTTAGTATATGTTACTTTACTTTTTAAAAGTATATAAAAAAATTATCTTATTGATATTTACTACAATAATTTTGTAGTTCTTGTTTAAGATTATCTTATTATTCATTGAATTTTGATAATGATTATCATTCAATTTTAATTTTTACATCAATAAGATTTTACATATCTAACTATAAACACACACACACACGCACACACACACACACACACAGATATAGATATATATATATATATATATTTATATATATATGACACATACACACACAAAGGGAGTTGAAAATTTTTTAAAATATTATAAAGATCTAAAATCTTTATATAAACATAAAAGGAAGCATGAAAATGAGCACATTAAAGGTTAGCAACATTTGAACAAAAGACTAAACGAGTCTATAGTAAATGGTTCAAACTTGAAAATAAGGCTTCAATATAAGCTATGTTAAGGAAACAATTTTTTTAGAAATTTATTCATGAAGAGTTGATATTCACTACAATAATATGTAGTTCTTTTCTGTATATGTTACTTTGCTTTTTAAAAGTATATGAAAATTTAAATTTATTGATTGAGTTGATAAGAAGAACAATATTTATTTAAATTTTTTTTCAAAAGTATTCGACAAGATCCACTTTATTTTATCAAAGTTTATTTTTGTATTATTACATATTGTTTTTAGTGTATCTGAGATGTGGTTCTGTAAGAGGAAAATAAATTATTAAGAATAAAGTTCTAGTTTTTTTAAAAACATTTAAGAAAATAATTTAAAAATTATTTTTAAAAAGTTTGAGAAAATATCTAAAATAATTTAATGTCAAAAGTATACACAGCTAACGGAAACATAGCATTCACCGTTTGATTTGGATCCTAAAATGGACGTTTCTGATTGAATCCCGATTTTACCATTCGAGATCAATCCTGGCCATTGACTCTAGGTGGCCTTGATCTAGGCCATTGGATCACGTGTAGGTTTTTCTACCTATATTAAATTAGTGTGTCTAGAAACAACTTCAATTAGAAACTTACTACAATTGTTACGCATCGTCTCGCATATCTGGCTCTGGCTCGAACTTCTTGTTTGGCACTTTACTGTGTTTAATTGCAGCATTTTACCTTGATTAACCTAAGCTGTCGGATCGTGCCTACCGTTCTGCCTTCCTTAACCTCCGCCACCCGATCGTGCTGCCCTTCAGCTTCCTTTGACAATTGGATGAGAGTTTAGTCCCATATCGCCCAAATTATGTTGCCATTGCTCTCTATATGCTTTTCGGTTCGTATGACTCTCGAGCCGTCTAGGGCTGTCTTCCCCTTCCTTAACCAAGATTTGGTCACTTTATTTCCATTCAGCTTTCCCTACGGGTTGATTTCATATTGTTCTGTTCCATTCAGCTGTCCCTGCAGGCTCATTTCGCACTGTTCTGTTCTGTTCGACATTCCTTGCTACCTTCTTCCATACGATATTTGCATAAAGCTTGCTTGATGAGTTGTATATACTAACATAATGTAAAAATTAAACAATATCAAATTATAATATCTGAAAATCTTGTTTATTAGAATAGATGCCTAAACGTCAACCTCATTATTATTGAAGGATCTTACCTTATTGTCGATAATGTCTACAACTTTGTGATTAGCATCCAACCCTTAACACTGTCAAATCCAACCTATATTTTTGTATTAAGTGCCATTTTGAGTAATTATTAAATAAGAATTTTAATATAAAAATTGAGAAGAAAACTAAATCTCAAGTGAGAAATAATAGTATAACTCTAATTTGGCAATCGAGTTGAAATTCCTCTCTAGTTAAACTAGAATGACAACTATTTAACTCTTAAAGTTACTTCCCAACTTTCCTTTCGAAAACATTAGCTGCACATTCCCCTTTGTTCCCCAATGAGCTTCTTGAAAATTCCTTAATTCTTTATATCGATCATCGCACTATGTGAGAAAGATATACAAGAAAAGGCTCTTAATATATATATATATATATATATATATATATATATATATATTAAATTCCCAAAACACTAATGCTTTAACTAGTTGGACTAAATAAATATCAATATAAATAAGTGATCTATTAAAAAAATATATATAGCCATCCAATCCAAAATAAATACTATACTAATTTTATATAAAAAAGCTTAAGAGAATCATTGTAATAGGTAATAAGTAAAATTCTTATCTATAACATCCAAATTTAAATCTCATAATATAATTGATACATTGCTTATGATATAAATACTAGTAAGACTTTAAAGAGTTTAATAAGTAAACAAATAAAATAATAATTTATAAAAATAATGATATAATAAAAAGATATAATTTTTTAATAATAATTAAAAATTATACCCATATAAAATGTTATTATATAGAAAAGGTAATAAATTTAACAAAAGATAAGAACATGTATATCTATATTTTTTTTATTTTCATATTTCTTATTTGTTACATTTTGTAACACTTAAAGATAAGTTCATTATTTCATCATTCCTTTCATTTCTAATGCATTTAGATATATCCCAAATTCCACTCACTTTAGATCGTTATTCTCTAAAATCAATGCTAATAATATAGATGTCATAATAGAATATCCTCACCATAATAAGTTTTCATCCTCCCATATCATTTATAGTAGAATCATGTTGACATAAATATAATATCCTCACTTCATATCATATAAAATAAAATTATGTAGATATAGATGGACTAAACTCACCTTATGTCGTGTATAGTAGACTCATGTAGATTTAAATGCGCTATTCTTGCCCAATGTTATATATAATATAATTTTATAGATATAGATAGGCTATCGTCACCACAGGTTATTCTTTTTTATTATCATGTGAAGTAGAATTTGTATAGATATAAATGAATTGTCATTGTCTTATATCATGTATATTTATTACATATTAGGTCATAATATGATACATCAATATTTGAGGATAATATATTTAGGAGATATTTCACTCATTCTATTTCATTTTCTTATTTGATAATAAAGCATGCCAAATATTTACTTCTAAATCATTTTTTATAAATCAATTTAAAGACTTTTTTATTATATTACATGTCAATGCCCTTTTCATATAATGTTATAAAAGAATAACATATGAATAATAAGTCATATAGCAACCCATTATAAAAATATGATAACTTAAGAAAATAATTACATAATTACTAGATTTGTATGAAACATATTATAATATGTTTGATGATGTATAATAGATTTAGATTTTTATCATGGTCTAATTTGGAGTCTATAATATTAGAGATGCATAATAAATTATTAAGAAATATGAAAAAAATACTATAAATTGATAAGGATTAGATGATGTGTATGATATTTTCAAACTATTTAAAGATTAGTATTTCAAAGTTGTAACATTGATTATTAAGTTGAGTAAGTGGTAATATTATAAGTGTTAAGCATAAAATACCGTAAGATGATTTATATTACATTCAATTTCATACATATAAAATAGAGAATTTAAGATAAACTCTACATGAAGTATTTTAATAGAAAATGATAATTGAATCTTTAAATTACTATCTAGAAAATAAAAGCTACAAAAAGAACGTAACTTTTTTATCATGATCTGGGTATGGAATTAAGAATTTGCTAGGTTATCAACTATTCTGATGGAAGTTCTCTTATATTCGATCATAGTCTCTTATAAGGGTTTGGTTTTCCGCTCTCCTGATGAAATTTCTCGCACATTTGATCCTTGTCTCTCACAAGGGAAGTTGGAATCTCTCTAACTAGAATTAGGTGCACACACTTTGCTCACAAATGTTAAAGTTTACAAATAAAAGAAATTTAATTCCATCATTTTTTCTCTTTAACATAGTGAATATCCCTATTTATAAGGATCTCAGAGGTTCATCAATAATTTTTTAAAAAATAAAAAATAAAAGATTTAAAAACAACAAATTTAAATCAATTAAATAGTTTCCCAACAATCCATGCATTTTGGGAGACAATAATGACGAGCAACAAAATGATGGGGTAAGAAGCATAGACAAAGCTGCTAGTCTAATTTTCCTTTGTTTTTTTCTTTTTGTAGTCTTTCTTCTTCTTCACTTATTTTCTACCTCTTCCTCGACCTAAAACAAGGTTTTTTTTCAAAAGTTTCACTACTTCTCCTTCTTTCTTATAATTTTCTCTCTATAGACAAGTGTCTTCTTCACTCTTTCTCCTTTGCAAAATGAAAATTATAGCACAGTAACGATGCCCTTCTCAAATTTCTAAACTCTATCGGTCACCTCCTCCTAATGGTTCTTGATGATGCTACTTAGCTCTTTGATAACCTTGACACACTCAAGTTCTCTGTCACCTTCAGTCATATAAACTCCAACCCAAATTCTCTTCCATTAGATTTTTTTAGTGTGCTGATGGCCATCATTATTAATTTCATAATTGATCAGATTAAGGAAAAATATGTAGGTGATTTCATTAAGTGCATGTGAAATAAAAAAATAATTCTTTTAATTAATTAATTATGTCACATCTATTTCAACCAAATAATTATCATTGAAATGCACTTCTACCACTATGCCAAATGTCATAAGAAGCTAGTAGAAAATGATAACCATAGAAATTAATATTTTATCATTCGAATATTTTATTATCTATAATTCTATCTTCTATCAAGCTAATTATAATTATGCTAAAATTCTTAAAATAATAAATCTAGCTTAGCATAATTTTTCTTTTTATTATTTATGATTCTACTCTCTACAAATTTATTTTAATCAAACTAAAAATTTCAAATATTATAAATCTATCATAAACAATATCTTAGAAATTATAATGAAGCTTATTATAGAAAGAAAGGCCCTGCTACTTGTGGAGAAGCCAAGAGGGAAGTGAATGACCATCAGAAAGAGGAGTAAAGAGAAGGGAACTATTAGGAGGGTGTCCATTAGAAGAGAAGAGACTATGAGAAAGAGAGGGGGAAGCATCAAGTGAAAACAAAAAAAGAGAGACAATAAAGCGAATAGAATAAGATAGAGAAAATGAAACATAATAACATGTATGCATTAGGAGTATATGGGAGCAAGGAAGAGTGTTGACCAAAAGGAAAAAAACAAAAAAGGAAAAAATAAAGGAGAGAGAGAGAGAGAGAAGATCGTGAAGTATTATAGCAAAATTTTCGGAAAAAAGAGACATATTGTGAGAAATTTTTGTGGGGAGTGGAGAAAAACGGAATTTTGTGAAAATGTTTGAGAAAAAAAATTGAGGAGCCAAGCCAAAAGCAAAGTAAAAGCAAAAAATAAATATCTACGATGTTATCACACAAGAGAGAGAAAGGAAGAAAGAGAGTTAAATCAATTACTTGGATAAAGGGGAGCATTTTGAAAAAAATCCAATAGCAACTAGTCAATCAAGAAAGATAATGAATTAAGCTAGTGAAGGTTCATGAATACAAATCAAATTGTTTGGTGCGACTATTACATCAGAAAATTAGTCACCAATGTTGCTTATCAGAGGTGCATTATTATGATGTATTGGTGGATGTTGTTTTATTACTTTTAGTTTGGATTTAAAAAAGAAAAAGATTATTGGTTCACAAAGTTGCACATGCATTACATGTATGATATATTACTAATAGTGACATGTTCATAAAATAAATTCATGTTTAAGCAAAGTTTTTCATGGGTGACTATTTGCTTGGATGTAAACCATGTTTGTTAGACATGGTTGAGATTATCATGTTTTATTTCACATGTTAGTATTGACGTGTTTAAATCTATTATGGGTTTGGGTATTATGTGAGTTATATTTATAAAAAATTGAGACATCATCATTAAAATAATTATGAAATTATAAAAGTATTATTATGAGATTCCTTACAAAGAAAACAAATCATAAATGAAAATGACTCAAGGGTGTTACTTAGGTCAAACAAGGCCTCTCAAGTGTGCATCCTAAATTCAATATGAGATTCCTTAAAATAGAAATGTAAATTTTCATGAGAAATTGATTAATGAGTGCTACTCTAATAGAATGAGGCTCACTAGAGTGCACTTTTAGTTTGTTGTTTCATCATAAGGTGTTGCTAAGGCTCCATGAAATTTTAAACTTAAGGTCAAGTGATCATTGATGATTAAGAAAAAAGATAAATTGATCCTTTGAAATATTAAAATTAACAAAGGGATGGTATTTCATTACATATAGTGAGAGCAATTCTTTACTATGTTTGTTTATGTTATTAATTTTAATTTTTTTGTAAATACTATATTATTTTACTTGACCTAACATGTGGCATAAGCCAAAGATGTGTGCTATATAATTTTTGTTTATTAAGCTAATGTCATGTGCTTAGCTTTTCTTTGGTGTTAATAATTTTAGGTAAAATCTTAAGCACGTCATGAGACTTCAGGGGATAAGTAAGAGGACATGGATTTTTTTTGCATTTTTGTTGTCTAAGAATTCTTGTATTAGGAAAGTTTTATTAATGTATAACATTTTTATGAAAACAAGGATATGGGTCATATTTTAGTGCTTATAATTTATTTATATTGCAATAGTTGTTGTATGAACACAAATTTAAAAATAAAACATATATCTTTTATTTGGTTTTAATTAGAATTCAAACATAACTCATATGATTGGATTTAAAAAATAATGACTTGACAAGTTGGTAATGCTAATGTGGACCACTAATACATCATACAAATGCACTTGTGATACACAATATTGTGTACCTTTATTTCTATTTGCAGTGGTTACACCAAAGATTTGATCTTAAAATTTATATCAATCTTCAACTTTCCAAGTTATAGTAGTTGTTATAATATTTCTCCTAAATTTTAGATCTCTCTTATGATTCCTTTATTTGGCTATCCCAAATGCTTCAATAGCACCTCCATTTACCCTCCTTTCTCTAAACTCTAGGACAAAGCAATTTCTATCTCTATCACTTATCAACTCTCCAACTCTATCTAAATAGTCATGTCTCTCCAAAGAACATCATGCCACTCTTTTACTTAGAATTTGAAAGTTTGTCATTGATTCGGGTCGTTAACAAATGGGTTTCGTCTAGTGGTTATTGGATTAGGTTTTAGGGTAATTAAGATTTTTTAGGAATTTAGAAATTCATTTAATTCTTATTTAAATCAAAATTAAAAAATTTATAATATTCCATATACTTTACAATCAATTAAGTCTCCAAAAGTTAAGTAATTAATTTTGTGTGATTCATATTATTGAGCTCTACTTGTTAACAAAATTACATTTAATATTTTTAATAATTTTTAAAACAAAAAATCCCCAATAAACTTATTGTATTATTTCTCTCAATTTGTTTTATACTTTTAATTCTACGATCGTCGAACTTCTTTTTTGTCTTAGTTTTAATAATCTTATTCTTTTAAGCTCTGGTGTTTAGCAAAATTTCATAATCTTTTTACTTCATTTAGTATTTTTTGAATTTTTGGGATTTTTCGAAACTTATAAATATTTCCATATTAATCCAAACCCCATTTTTTTAACACTTCAAAAATATTTAAATTTTAATAATTTAGATTCATTAGATTCCAAATAACTCATACGCTTTATTTTTCACTTCATATCTCTTTTTTGAAATGTCATACCTCCATTTTATGATATACGGTTATTTGAAAATGTGTAAATAATACTTAAAAATTTTTTAAAAAATCTCCAAAATCAAATTAATTCAAAAAAAATAAATTTTTTTTTGGTTGGTACACAACATCACGATAGTTAGGTGTGTAAAAATGTTTGTTATGGAAGAATTTTAAAGCATCTTTTAAATTAATTTTCATTTTATGTTAAAATTTGTGTCAAAATGGCATCTCAAATTTTTTAATTTTCCATATTAAAAACTTGATCGTGCCTGTCATTCATGTTTTCAAAAATTTTCTTTTTAAAATATAAATTTATTAAATTTTGCATATAACATGAAAATATTAATTTATTTTAAAAATGAATAGAATTTATAATAATTATTATTCTTTTGAAATAGTATTCTTTAATATCATTTTAAAATAATATTTTTATTATTTAATTTAAATTTTGATAACAGTAATATAAAATTTAACTTCAAATATATAAATAAAAAATTTAAATATTTGTGAGTGGACCAATGGAAGACAACTTGATGTTCTTGTGTCAATTTCAAATAAGTATCGAAAGACTTCATGAAAATATGACTAAAATAACATGAAAACATCGAAAATGTCCAAATATCACATATGCAAACATAAAGGATTCTTCAAGCTTGACCTAGAACTGGAACCTACTCAACTTGCTCTTAGTCATCCTGGCCTGCCCATAGGCTTCACCATGGTCCATCCACTTGCTGTTCCTGAAGCCACACGCAAAGGCATAAACCACCACGAGGATGATTTGGATCACGATGTTGATGACTGACACCTTCCTCCAGCTATGCCGCAGTGTCGCCAAGACCATTTCCACTTCGAAGAGAAGGCTTCTCTGAAGCGAAAGATGAAGTATGGGGGGTTGCCTTTGCCTCTAGCCATTACGACATGGAGGATCAAGGCAGAATAGATTCCCTCAGCGTCAGATCTTGAGCAGCTGTCCGATACCCGAACAGTGGCAGAAGGGAACGCAGTAGGAGCTAGGCTCAAGGAGGGGAGAAGAATATGCACCCCCAGCCATGCAAGGACCAACTGTTGCAGTAAGAGGCTAAAAAATATGCCATTAACCCATAAAATTTCTTTAATCATTAAATTCATTTTTTATATTTTATAATTTATTTTGATATATTAAGTTTATGTTTAACTATAAATATTAGAGTTCATATGTCTTTTGTGTGATACCACTTGAACAAGAGCTGCTTATGTAACCTTGGAGAGGTTTAGTTAACACGAAGCCATGCAATGTTCCTTGTGTAGCTGTTGGTTGAAGGTCCCATAAGGCTGATGCTTCCTATTAGTATAATATAGGAAAGTGAATGATCACAAAAAGCCCCATTAAAGGGATGCATCGAAAGAACAACCCCACATTAGTTTGTATGACCAATTGTAATGTTCCAGATATAATCAAATGAATGCAATGAATTGTTCAAGGCCTTCATGAACCACCATGAATCCTACAACTGAAGAACAATTAGACTAGCTAATTTAGCTACTCTAAAAATTTCATGACATTTAAATAGAGATTATCAATGATCAATTGTCTTTGAGTAATTTGTAATAAACTTTTTAGAAATAACATTTATGATGTTTTACTTTAAAATGAATAAACATTTTATGACATTATCAGAACCAACATTAGACATGGAATGACTTGTCTCAAAAAATCATTTTCAAGTGGCACAACAAGAAACTAGTGAAAAGAACAAGGAAACGTGATGTAAACAAGATATATAAAAAAATCTAACCTTTTAATTAGAGAAAAACTTAAAGAAATCAACTTATAAAATAGATTCTCAAACTCTTGACATAATTTCAAGGCCAAACCACCTCTTATACGGAGTAGATACCCTCAATACTCTCTGCCCGTAGCCACATGTTGTGTTCATGTATCGAGCAACTCATATCAATATTGAAACTTTACTTAATGTTCCCATTATATTAAACGAGTCCTTATAACATTAGTAAATAAGAGATGCACATTATAATTCCAATCTTAAATATTAGGAACTAAATATGTTTAAATACAAACATTTCAAAAACAAAAATAAACCAAATGTTTGTTTGATGCAGTCAGGTTTCAAATTCATGCTTATCTACAAAACTCTTGCACAGTTATAGTAAATGGAGCATAACCTCTACAAATATTGAAATTTGATAATCCAAAAAGAAATGGGAAGCAAGAAAAATTCTCTAAAATTTTCTAGATCATAACTCGACCAAAATTCAACTATAATGTGTCCAGAAAGCCTTGCGTTGACTACTCTTAAGGACACTCCTTGAGCTTTGTCTTAGTCACCTCGAAAACCATCCTTTGTAGCAATGTCTTGCATGATGTTCCTTCTCCTCTAGGACTAACCCATAAGAACTTTAGTTAAAAACTCAAACATACCCTCAAGATGATAATTTACGTTAAGCATTGAGTGTCAAAACCACCTCAAGTATACCCTCTCACAACCACAAGCATCTTCTTCAAGCTTCCTCTCAAAATCTTCATTCACGTTGAAACTCAAATATCTCTCAAGAATAACATCTCAAGGTTCTTTTTTTATCATTGAGCCTTCACTAGGCCTACAACATAACCTCTTGATGTTCTTTTTATGATCCTTGAGCCTTCATTAGGCCTATAACATTCTTTCATGATTTATTCCCTTTAGGACCTTTTTCGAGATAACTTTAAGATTCTCTTAGAAGATATAACCCTCCTTTGAAGGACGGATTCACTCTGATATGATGTTTAGAGGTAAGGAATACTAAGTTCTCACAATACATTTGTTTCCTTCTATGGTATCCTTTGTCGTCCAAAGTGTTGCACAATCTCCTTCCACTTGCCATTGTCGTTCATGCTCCAATGCCCTTCTCAATGCCAAATTAAATATTTCCTTCAATCAACAATACGAACTAGCATACTTGACACAATTATTTACAAACGTCTTATAGATAACACTTCTCAATCCTCGTCAAATGAGTAAATCTTCTCTTCTTTGTGAAGCATCATGCTTTGTTGTCATTAAATGCAATGGGAAGCAAGAAAAATTCTCTAAAATTTTCTAGATCATAACTTGACGAAAATTCAACTAAAATGTTTCCAGAAAGCCTTGCCTTGACTACTGTTAAGGAAACTCCTTGAGCTTTGTCTTTGTCACCTCGAAAGCCATCCTTTGTAGCAATGTCTTGCATGACGTTCCTTCTCCTCTTGGACTAAGCCTTAAGAACTTCAGTTAAAAACTCAAACATACACTCAAGATGATAATTTACTTTAAGCATTGGGTGTCAAAGCCACCTCAAATATACCCTCTCACAACCACAAACATCTTCTGCAAGCTTCCTCTTGAAATCTTCATTCACCTTGAATCTTAAATATCTCTCAAGAATAACCTCTCAAGGCTCTTTTTTTTATCTTTGACCATTCACTAGGCCTACAACATAACCTCTTGATGTTCTTTTTATTATCCTTGAGCCTTCACTAGGCCTACGACATCCTTCCACGATTTCTTCCTTTTAAGACCTTTTTCGAGATAACTTTAAGATTCTCTTAGAAGATATACCCGTCTTTTGAAGGAGGGATTCACTCCAATATGATGTTTAGAGCTAAGGAATACTAAGTTCTCACAATACATTTGTTGCCTCCTATGGTATCCATTGTCGTCCAATGTGTTGCACAATCTTCTTTCACTTCCCATTGTCGTTCATGCTCCAATGCCCTTCTCAATGTCAAATCAAATATTTCCTTCAATCTACAATACGAACTAGCATACTTGACACAATTATTTACAAACGTCTTGTAGACAACACTTCTCAATCCTCGTCAAATGAGTAAATCTTCTCTTCTTTGTGAAGCATCATGCTTTGTTGTCATTAAAAGTAAATTGCATCATGGTGCCACATATACCCATTATAAAAATCATTTGACAAACTTGAAGTGACACACATTAGAGACCATCATGTAAACTAAAAGTGCTTCGACTTGACCTTTGCATGACAATGAATCCAATTATCATACATGGATGCAAATTCAACATCGTCTCCAAATCAAGCGTAGTCACTAGGATTGATTGCATTAGCATCCTTCATTAGAGAAAACTTTCACCAATATCTTCTTGACTTTGATTTGAATACAAACAACTCAAGGGTAGTCCCCTCCTCTACAACCTTATTGTCTTTATAACCTTCTTATCATTAATGATAGACTGCGGTCAAGTTCCTTCAACCTAAAAAAAATAACATTATTCTTAATAACAACACCAATCCAATTTTCCCTTTTTGATTATCATCCGTGCCCCTCAATCTCCTTAATCAAGAACATAATTTCCAACAATATCTCTTGATATAACTAAGTCTCCAAGAAAGACAAAATTAAAAAACTTTAGAAAGAATGGAAATGCCTTAATTTGTGGATTCCTTATTTTTGTTTCTGCTCTTGAAGCCATCATCCTTTGGCATCCAAACTCAACCATAACTCTTCTCATATAGCAATTATAAACATGCTTGATTGCCCATTATTGTTGAAGAGATAGAATGATAACCGTGACAATATAAGTAAACCTATCAAATGCTTCATCAAAAAGCTCTTCTTTCCAAGGTTGAACGCAAGAGACCACTCATCTCCAAAATTATGAGTTACAATCTTCCATCCACTATCTTCATGGCTATCAAGCTATGCTACTTCCTCTTTATAGCTTCCTCATAGCTGGGATAAAACTTCCATAGAAACTACTTGAATTGACTCCAACTACAAATCCTTACAACTCTAGAATACAAAAGATTGTTTCATCATGCTAATGCATAATAAATTACTTTTTCAAAGGATAACTTGCTGAAACTTTTACACTCAAAGATGCAAAAATACTTTTCTGACTATCTAGCAATGCATTCTACTTACTTACATCAACCACTACAAGATAAGATGCTTATCTTAGCCACCACTTTGAAAGATTTCAAGAAATCATTGTCACTTGGAACCATAAGATCACAATGGGCATCCTTCCATCACTTAAAGTTCTTTCTTCTTCACCTCTTATCATCATCTATGCTTCTTCTTGAAGTGGATTCATCTCCAACTATCAACGATCCTCAAAATTACGTTTCATCACCTCATGTCTCATCATCTCCATCAAAAGTTGTACTTATTGAGTTAGAAAAGCCACATGCTCTTACAATGATATAAATATTTATCTTACTAAGTCATTTCTCTTCTCATGTTGCCTTTATCCTCAACAATATTTCCACATCTCAAATAGACCATCGATTTACCAAGATCTACACTAGGTAAGATCTAATACTCTAATGGCAAAATATGATCCATCTTATAGACAGAATGATTACATTGCCACAACAAAAACATGTAGAAAGAAATAAAATGCAATACAAATTAGTTACATAGAGAAACTCCAACTTTTCAATTAAAGAAAACCTAAACTAGTCTACTTATGAAGTAAATTCTCAAAAACTTGGCAGCAAGTTCAAAGAAAACACCTCTCACCTGGAGTAATTATTCATGATACCCTCAATCATGAAATAACATTGCACTCTAAAGTACCAAGCCACTTGCACCGATACCAATAACTCCTCCACAGATCATTTTTATAGTCTAAAGGCTCTTAGTAACAAGAATTAAGAGATATACATAAAAAGTCTAATCAAAACCAACTAAGAAATAAATAAAACAAAAATCATGGCCATTAAAAATCTTATACTAATTTAATGCATTCAAATTCTAAATTTGCGCTTACCGAAATGTCCTTGCACAACAATAATAAATTTGTACTAACTTCTTCCACAAATTTTGAAAATAGATTACAAAAAATTGAGTTAGAAAGCCAACAAGATTCTCTAAAACTTTCTAGTTCATTACTCGACAAAAATCCAATTGAAATGAATCCAAAAATCACCAAAAGTGTTTGATTTTATTTGATTCCCATGTGTACTTGCCTTGATTGCTCTTGAGGGCACTCCTTGAGCCTTTGTTCCCATCAGCTCAAGATCTATACTTCCTTCTTAACAATTGTAGAAGGTTTCGTTACATATTCCTTATACTCAAGGCCTAACCATCGAGAACTCCAACTGACACCTCGACTATGTCCCTCAAGACCATAACCTACCTTCCATATGCCCATTAATTATAAAAACTACCTCAAGTAAGCTTTCTCAAGGAATACATCTTACTCAAGCTCTCTCTTAAAATACTCATCCACGTCAAGTCCACTAACAGGGGCCTAAAGGCCAACCAACACCTCTTAAGAATAATATCTTAAGGTACCTCTCTTATCTTCCTTGAGTGTTCTCAAGACCTACAACATCCACTCAAGATGTCTTTATTCCTCTTAAAGCCTCCCTTGAGAACAAAAGTAGATCCAAATTATTTGCAATCAAACTAAGGAGCATTATCAATATTTAACAATTTATCAATATGAAAATAACAAAAGGTTTGTGTTAGGGCAAAGTTTCACTAGAAATTCATAAAAGAATAAGGATTCTTAAAAATTAAATATGATATATTTGAGACCTAAAAAAATAATACTATAAAAGAAATTTCTATTTAATCCTAATATATCCCAATTCTACATAATATAATGAGTTATTGAGAATTTAAAAAAGAATGTTTCAACAAATGCTTATACAAGTAGGAGTCATGATCAATGATACTTTTCCTTGTTTAGAAATATCTAGAACATATAATTGTTGTCACCTAAGATGATTTTTGACACTGAATTGCAAAATGGCAATCCTTCTCTATTCTAATTTTTGTGCTTTTGAGAGAAACTCATAATTCTACTTCTATTCAGATTGTTATTTCCATCTTTTGTTTAGATCAAAAAAATCTTTTTTCAATATATACTAATTTTAAAATTCAAAAAGCAAACCTAAAGATAAAATGCATATTTGGTGTTCATTCATGGAATATATGATACTCAAAAGTTTTTCCCATGAGAAAACTCTCTGAAAACTTCAAGTTTTAAGGATTCATAAAAGATCCCCTCAATAAAAATATAATAATTTTGTTTTAACTTTTACAACTAAAAAATATATAAGATTATAATATCATGAAAAAAGACTTAGCAACTCTTGGAGTGCTAACTTCTCATGTGGTATTAGCCTAGAATTGGATATCTTATTTTTGTTGTTATAGCTTATAGCTAAAGAATACCATATTCCTACTGCTTCACTCACCATATGCCTAAAGTGAAATCACACATGGTTGATCAACTATGTCCTACACTCCTTGAAAGCAAAGCATCTTGAAGCTTTTATGCAATGTTTGCCCCTAATAGTACAAGTTCAAGTGCACTATAAATCACTACTTATCTGGTCCTTGAAAAAAAGTAATTCAATAGTTAAATACTTAACAATGTCGGTACATAAAAACTTTTGGATCTGATAAATAGTACAATAAATAGCAAAAGATTTACTCAGGTATATCATTCAAAAACACAAAACACACATAAATAGAAAAAGATGCAATCAAAAGATTATATAGTATGCAAGATACTTAAAAATGTTAACACAAAGAAATACATTACAATTCATCAGTAAAAGATGAACTCAAGCAGTGTACATAGGAAGCAAAAGATGAACTCAAGGATGTAACTCAATAACACATGAAGTTCACATAACATACATATCATTTGAATGTGAATATGGTGTGCAAGAGATTAAACAATGCCAGCACGTAGAAATGCAGTGTAAGTAGACTCAAGTTCTGATCTGCGAGAATTAAACTCTTCAATTTTCTTCCATTTCTTTCGTAAAGAGTCGTCTACTTCTTTCCAATCCATAGAAAACTTTTTCAAGCATTGCACGATAGATGTCAATGCATTAATGCTATCTTTTAGTCCAGCAACATCTCTTTCTTTAGCCCAAACATCCAGTTGAACAATACATAATACAGAGTGATGAAGACCATAGAATGAAGGAAAGGGTTCATTACATTGTAATAGAAGATTGCATATATAAAACTCCTATAGTGCAATAATCCTCACGTTGCTAGCTTATGCATTTTGCAAATTGAAGTTAAAAATACTATAAGCTAAGCTATGATATAAGTTGCTGCGGTTTCAAAAAATTTCAATGGGAACCATGATCAAAATCCTTAACTTTTGAACTCTAATAGTAATGAATATAATTGGATGAAAATGCTGAACAAAAATGTACTCTTTTTTGACAAAATATATGTTTGCTTTCTATGATGATTAATAAAAAAGCAACATGCATAATGTAAGCACCAAATATCAAAAAATATGCTGTTAGGAATATATAATTTCGAAACTCTTATGGTAGGTAGAACTCTGTTAGGATTGACAACACTTAGCATTAAAACCAAAACATGAATAAAGAAAACTCACAAAATTCGATATCAATGATACATAGCAATGATCCACATTATAGATTAAAAACTTTCTACAAAAAATCCTATTTTAAGAAATCAAATGGGTCACATCACCTGAAAATGCCTTGTGTTACCAAGGTTCTGTGACTGGACTCCAGAACGTAGTATTGTTGTTGCGACTTCACCATTTCCATGTAACCACTTTACAAGTTTCTGGCTAATGCTTTTAGCTTAAGCTGCCTTGTTCAGTGCATCTTTAGTAGCCACAAATAGTTGGACATGAGCTTTCTGAAAGGAAAAGGGATGCATTATATACATCATTACGAGTTCTAAAATGAAACACAATAAAATTGCAAAAAGATGATTCCTATGAGATGAAGCATTTCCATAAGTGTTTCCATTTAAAACAATTTCCTTAGTGTTATGTGGATATCTTCATAACCATAACTAAAAGTATAGAATGTTATCTAAAGTAGCCGACATGCATATGGCTTTTAAATAAACCAAATAAACTTGTCTATGAGCAGTACCATAAAGGCTCACATCAATCTCATTAAAACTTGGGAAGGGAAATACCCGAAAAAGCTCCATACTACAGAGTGTAATTGTCCAAGGAAAATGAGACCATTAAAATCTTCTGGACAACGAACTCCTTAACTAAAAATTTACTACTTATTTTTCGGTTTCTTTAATGCATGGCAAATTTTCAAAGCAGATTATTAAAGGAAAGGTCAACTTCAAGCACGTTGTTAAATCACAACTTCACACGAACATAGCTTATAGTTTAAGATTTCGGCAATGAAAGTTTTGCCAAAGGATAACAACATGCCCAACCATCATATTTGTTACAATTTTCCTCTTTGAAGATTTAAATCTTAGGCTAAAATCACATAATGAACATTTAAAAATCAATTGGCCATATGAGAAATTTGTTAATCAAGTATATATTTCCATGTTAATGAAATAAGAATCCCCATTTTGTAGAGGTCTTAAAGCCATCTCAAGTAAAACAAAGCTTAACAACCCTTAAAGATTATGTTATACTCAATAATTTTATGTTGAGGTACCCATATATTTTTTTTATTATGTGATCCTGTAATATTAACATATATTCTTTTTCTATATAATATTTTAATGAAAACATATGAGTGATTAAAATAAAGGAGCTTGCTTAAGAACAAAAAACTTTAATTCCTGTGAAATTATGAAATACCATTACGACTAAAAAGTGAATTAAAATTTTTAATGTTATTTTATGATGATAAAACAATCTTTTATTTTTTTGACATTTTTCCTTTTTTTAAATCAAAAGTATGTATTTAAACTTAGCTAAAAAAAATTTGATAATATTTTGAAAAGCAATTTCATTAAAAAAAATAAGTTTGAAATTAATGCTCCAATTAGTCTTGATAAATATGATACTAAAAAAAGATTAATAGAATGTTTAATATTATAATTATTTTATGAGTATATATATATATACATATATATTAAAGTAATTTTTATAATTTTTTCATCTTTTGAATTAAAATTTATGTTTTGAAATATTGACAAATTTTTTTTAAATAGAACATCTTAGTTTTATGATATACTAAAAAACTTATTACTATAATTAACTATTAATGAATAGATCACTTTAAGTAGTTTTATGATTGGCTAAATTTATAAACAAAATAAAATATTTAATCAAATATCATAATCATGCTTAATAATTAAAAAATACATACATTAAAATTATTTCTATTTATTTCATTGTAGATAAATAAAGATAAAAAATAAAGGTTATATTTCTAATATTTGATTTTTCATAAATTAAGAAAAGTCACTTTGTCACTTTTTAAATATCTAATTACCATTTGAACAATAAAGACCCCTCCATCAATCTCGTATTAAATTTTTTTTTGAATCATACTAAATCATAGTTTCTTAATTACACATAGTTTCTATAGAGTAACTACAAAAATAATACAACTCTTAATATGTTCATTGTTAAAATTTTAATAAATAATGATGATTTGTCTGTATATTTTTCTTTATTTCGACAAAATTTGTTTTTTTATATGTTATTCATGATATGTATATATATATAAATTTTTTTGAATAATACTTAATA
Organism: Vanilla planifolia; assembly: GCA_023846275.1. NCBI lineage: Eukaryota > Viridiplantae > Streptophyta > Magnoliopsida > Asparagales > Orchidaceae > Vanilla > Vanilla planifolia. The sequence goes on along the minus strand of JAIUJO010000015.1, from coordinate 6,002,285 downwards.
CATGATATTAAATATTTTTTATATCATTTTTTATTCTCTTAATAATAAATAGTTATTTTTATTTTTAAGAGGATTAAAGTTTTATTTTGACTATCACACATAGACTAAAAATTATTTGAATAATTTTTAATTATAATGTAATCAAAGATTAATTATTTTATACAAAATAAGTTCAAATTGTTATAAACAATTATGTAAAACTTTAATGGATTATTATGGAATGTATTGATTTGTTTTATTTAGCCACATAATTTATTTTTTTCTTTAGTTTTTGTTTTGATTTAGAAATGAATTTTTTTGTTGCTACAATCTTTGAAGCTTTGCTTATGAAGTTATAAGGTTTTAATCGGGCAGAAGGTCTTCCTTTCCCTTCTTCTTTTCTCGCTTCGACGACCCTATAGTTAGGATTTTATCTGCCTCCACCGGTGCCACTGTCGATCTCGATCTCCATGTACTGAATGCCACTGTTTACATGCGTTTCAAGCTCCACGACTTGTGTGCCTCCTTCGACCCTCACCGCTTCGCTTATGCTCTCCAGGTGTTCCAAGGCCGAAGGTTTTTGCCTCTCTCTCTCTCTTGCTCTCTCTCGCCTTCCTTCTTTAAGGCCAATGGTTATTGTAGTACTTTTAATAGCTTACCGTCCATGATGATTATAAGTGGTTATTACTCTTTCCTGCCTACTCTCAAGTTGATAAAGGTATTTTTGTTCTAATGTTTTGTTATCTATCCGGTGTTTCACATTGTCTTGTAATTCTTGTGAGCCAAGATTGTGAATATCTTTCTATGTAGAGTTTTGTTTTTGCCTATCGTAATTTGTTTGTCTGGATCAGGAAATAAGGTCTAGTTTAGTTTCATGTTGATTAATTTGTGTAGAGTGGACTAGGTTTCATGTTGATATTTACACTGCATGGTTTTTCATTAAATCTACTTCATTGTTAAAATATCATTTAAAAAAGCAATGCCTTGCACTTTTCACAACCAAAAGTTCCATGAGGTTTGAAATCGCTCCTTTACTTCTAATCTTGAATAACTTAAGGTCTGATTTTTGAGTTCTATGATGATTTGTCTCATGCTATTTCATTGGATCTTGAAATTAAAATGTGCCTGGTTTCAACTACAGTAACCTCTCTCAATTAGTAGCACAGTATTATTGCTAGTTCAATAGAGTGGTCAAAGATCCCTATTTGATTTGTGAATGATATCTTTGATGGTCTTATTATAAAAGCTAGCTAATGTAATTTTCTTATTAATCAAGACGGTGTTGAATGAAACCTTGAAGTTGGATTATTTAGCTTTTGTTAAATTGCTCCATTCTTGGACACAATGTATTTATAAAGGCTTAATTATTTAATATACACTTTGTGATTACTAGGCTTTGTTGTTTTATGCCTTTTACCTTAGTATTTATCTTTAGTTATCTTGAGTCATAGGTTCAGAAAAGGCATACTTTTTTAATGTATCAATCAGTGTTCATAAAAATTTTATGCTCACATGCTAGTTTTAAGTCTCAAATATTTAACACGTGCCAAGTTATTTTGTTGATTGTATGTTGTCCTTTTTACCGCTCATTCATATATTTGTTGATCAAGTTGCTTCTTTGGGGTTTGTGAACTTAAGCATTTATGATTTAAATGAGACAAGCTTTAACACCATCCATTATACTTGGATTGAGCACCAGTAGACCTAGCATAATTGAACTTGAGCCCTGTTGTACTTGCTTGGATCAAGTCATTTATAGCCTTGCAATTTGTAAAGTTTAAAATGAATATTTTGAGAGCATAAATCTTATTCTTCACAATCACAGTGTTCATGGAACTAATAGCCCCATCCAAGTTTTTTATCTTGTATTATGATTTAATTTAATGTTGGATTGGGTACTAAAATGTCTTTATTTATTGTTCCTTCATACATGCTTTGTTTACAAATATAACGTATTTTAAATGCTTATACGCCTATACCTATTTTTGTTTTTTTGATTCATTTAATGATGATGATGACCTTGAACAAGGTCTATTCTATGGGTTAATATGGAAGCTCTCTCAGATATGATAATGATGGTTACTTATAATTTGATGCTTATTTTAGGCATTCTCATAAGCAAGTTGGAATGTTGGTCAGGTTTCATAGCTATTGTAGTTATTGATATTTTTCTTTTTTAATTCTTATTAAAAAGTTGGCAAAACTTTTGGGAGCCATTAGATAAGCAATAGCTTATTTTGTTCATCTGATGTTTAGCAACCTATTTTTTTTGTCTCCTCCTTTGATGAAAATTGAAATATAAAAGAATATATAATTAACCATGTTTTTGTTTCATCTTGAGTAAACTTAAAGCTCTATCCATTTGCTAGTTTTGGCCATCTTTTTTGTAATCAATGGTAACATTGCACTTCAATTCAAGCTTTGAGTTGCAAAATGGAAGCATTGCTAGCATACTAGGGCCATATTATTTGATTATATTTGTAACAATTTAACTTCTACACTAAAAGTAATGTCAGTGTGACAGTAGTCCATGAGACACTATTTAACATTCTTGTCTGTCCAGCCACAACTTTCAGGGAATTTGCTAATGTGAATGGTTTTATCAGCATGCATGTGAGCACTGATGATAATCTAGAATAGAAAAGCAGGTTGAAAATGTAGGATTGACCTTTTTTGCCCTTTTTCTGGTTAAGGGTTTTTTCCAGCTAGCTCAGCTTAAAGAAATCTTGATGCTCTTATTAGAGTGGCCGACTGTTTGAATAGGATGTCTTCCCATGATAGTGCTAGCCTTTTAAGAGTTTGGGGGAGTTGCCCATGGTCATAGCAAACATAGTTTGCTTTCCATATCTCAATGTTTATATCATGATTCCTGTATTTACATTTCATTTTGTTGGATACAATTTCACTTTTTTTGAATATTTAAATCATGGAACTATAAATGAAGACATTTTAAGTTCAATTTATGTTTTTTTTCTCGATATAGTTATTCTTCGATTTGGTTTTCACAGTTTTGTTTGCAAGAAACAAAAGTTTTGTAGAACCTATAGTGCACATGGAATTGTAAATTAACTCATTCAAACAAAAAATTCAAGAAAATTTTCCCTCTTTTGAAAAATGTTTAACAGTTACAATCAACTAATTAGACATTATGTTAATGCCTTCACAAGTTGTTTTCGAATTCGCTGAATTCTGTAAGCACGCTGTGAATCTTCTCATATATAGTTTTTTGAGGTTTTTTTTTCTCAAGTAGTAATACAAATCCTTCATTTGCCATTTGCATAATATATATTTTATTTTTTTGGGTTAAGTATCAGAAAATAGAGGGAGTTATTGAACTACAAAATAGGCAAGTGAGGCAAATCCCTCCACCGCAAATAAGGGGGCCTCCCCTGCACATTTGTCGCTCTGGTCAACCAGTAGACCGTGAAAAGGTATCTGTTGACTTGAATTTTTTTTCCCAACGCTTTATGTTTCGCGCCTATTTGGCTTCTCTAATGTATTTGCATTCTTATCAAGTTTCATGTCATAACATTTAGTTGCATTGCTTATTTATGTTCATGTTAAGGAAGTTGTAAAGGAATTCTTCCTTTGATTGAAGCAAATTAGTATGTAAGAATTTTGTTACACTATAATATCTTATGCTTTCCTGTGATGATTGTCTTGAAATATTTATTAATTCTTCTTAAAAATCAATTATAAGTTCACGTATAGTACTTTTTACATGTTTTGCCTTAATCTTATAATTTCTACTTTTCTTTCAAATATGGATTTTTTTTTTCAGGACAGATCTACTTAACTACCACATGTTATAACAGATACGATAGAGTGAAATTTGGTCTCTAAAAATAGTGAAAACATTATTGTTATAGTTTTTACACCCATCAAATGGAAGATATTTATCTGCACGGTTTATAGAATTGGAATCAAATTGTGATGATTTAATTTTTAAAAAAAAATATAAAAAAATATTTATGTAAATATATTCATATAATAATTTGATAAAGTTGAGGATAATCAATCATTACGTAAATATTACAATATTGTTACATTTATTTTAAGTATATGCATAAAGTCATGAACAATTTTTCCAGTTACTATGGAATCATGTTTTCATGTATTATCCATCCTTAACTAATGAGTTTATAAAAAATAATACTCCCCATGATAGTATAAGACCGAGGGTTGGTTTGATTGCTTAAATTTTGTACTTTTAATCACAAAAATACTTATTTTAGGTCATGTTAAATAACTTAACTAATTTTATTTATTTATAAATTAGGGGGGATATCACTATCTTTTTTCATTTTATTATTTAAATAGTTCAAAAAGATCTTTTATTCTCACAAAGTAAGTCAAAGTTTTCTATTTTTTAAACTAATAAGCAAAGATAATTTGGGCAAATTCAAAATAAATATTTCTAAACAACAAATCATTAAACACAACATCTCAACACACTTAACATCACTCTTCAAACTTATTTTTCATTAAATTGTTTAATATTCAATCGGTGCCAACGAGCATTGAGCCAACATCTCTCAAATGATGTGAATCAAGCATTTGTCCATGCTACAAAGTTTCAGGCTTTTTTCCATTCTATCATCCGTTGGTTATCCTCAAATTTTTACAATTATTTCACCATTAGTAGACAATAAAAATTGCATACATAACCATGCCATCACTAACAAAGTTTGCCCCACTATATGCATCTCAATCTTCACATTCCAAGATTTTTGAAACACTACCTTCTTCATTTAAAGAATAAATGGATCAACCCCTCTATATGCATCTCAGTCTTCACATTAAAATTTTTTTGAAGCACTACCTTCTTCATCTAATGAATAAATGGATGAATAATTTAAGCTTTATTTAGCTTAAGAAATTATCCAATATATTACTAATAGATTTATATGTTTAGTTTATTATCACTTTTGTTTTCTACATTTTCCATTTGAATCTTTAACATCTCTTAGTGACATCATTATATATTTCGATCTCTAAATTATTTTAGTTTAAGCTTTGAAGTACTTTATTAAATACTAAAATGCCCATCCACTGAATGATATTCCAAAAGATATTACCTTTTCTGAAATGTACATCTCAAGACAATTGTTAGTATAGAATTCATTTCATGATCAATATTTTTCAAAGAGAAATTTCTTCTAAAATATCAACACAACAATTTATGAATATTGTTGTACTACATACGCTAACAAACGAATGAATGTTATGCTTTTGATGTGACAAATAAACTCCTCTTAGTATGAATTTGAATCAAATATGCCCTTTCCCCTTTCCATTCCATATCTATATCTAGATTGTGTTTCGAATAAAAATTGCCAGGTATGTAATTTATGTGCTATAAACGTTGTGTTAATCCTTTCTACTCAGGGGCTTCTGGCTTGCCCATCGTGGTATAAGTTTTACTAGAACCAGTTTGTCCATAAGCAAAGATACAAACCTTTTTAAAGAAGAGATAGTAAAACAAGGAGTTAAGAATAATGAATGAGAGCTGAAACTTGTTATATGCATTTTCTCCAAGATAGAGAGTTAATGTTGAAGACCAAGCTGGGCATTCAACTAGCTCAACAACTGGTTGGATCATCCGATTCAATCTTGCTGACCTAGTGATTTGAGCATGGTCATTTAATGTTTTTTATGTCCATATTTATGTCTGCTATAGGAATAAGATATGAAAAGATTTTTGAAAAAAGTGAATGAAGAAAAAAGAAACACATCAAAAACAAAATAACTGAAAAATTTATCCTAACTATATGTTAAACTTCCAGATTCATTTACTCTAAATTAAAATGTTTGTTAGATAAAAACCAAAAAGGCATAGCGACTTCGGTTAATCCATTTTTTACCATTTCAGCATTTAATAGTGCAAAATAAACAAAAATACTGGACAAGCTCAACAAGCTATTTCTACCAATCATACTTCAATTCCTTCCAAGGGAAGGCCAACCCACCCCAACACGCTTTAAATAAACATTAAAAACAAACAACAAAAGTATAATTAAGTTCATAAATGAATAAACACGCAAAAAAAACCAATTCAACAGAATAACAGTTTTTATTTTGATTTGTAACACGAAATAAGTTGGCAATAAAAGCTGATCAATTATAGGAATTTTCTTATCTTACTAGTGCATCGAAGGATATCTAATGCATTTTATCAAAAGTTATAGTATCTTCTTTAAAACTAAAAAATTTTATATCGTTTTAGAAATACAAAATACCTTCTCATAAAGCTTCAATTTATTTAAGCACTTATACTCAAACAATTTTAAAAATCACTGTCTTGACAATCTATACTAGCATCCTTAATGTAAAGTATTGAGGCTAACTATAGATTTTAAGAAACAAGAGAATTTGAGTTGAAGAATTACTAGGTGCATTGGGGTACTACAAAAAGGAAGCTCTTCCAAGTTCACAATTTGAACTTAGAAATAATAAAGAGATAAACAAAGAAAAAATGACCATAAGAGAGAAAATAAAATATAGCCAATTAAATGTTCTCCTTTCTCACTCTCTCTCCTCCCTCCTCTCAACTCCATATGCTAAATGCCAAGAATATATTTATGGACAATTAAGTCATTAGAAAACCCATTAGCATGACAAGGTAGTATTGAATTCCATGATAATAGAAATAGTATCTTATTTTGATAATAATAAACACTTTAAATATTTATTATGTAATCTAATTTATCTATTTAGTATATTCTATAAATTATCGTAAGATAGGCAGACTCATAGATCACATATTGTGGAGTAGATAAGAATACTCTAAAGTGAAGAAAGAAAATGTTTTACTGTATGATAATCATGAGTCCAAGAAGCACCTCGAAGAACTTTAGAACTTCATAGAAAATGTATACAGATTAAAATCTAATTTGCTATGTTATTTCAAGAGCATGCACTACATTACACAAGAATTCTAAAGTTCATTTAGTTCTGCTCTTTTAAGCAATGATTATACTTCAATCTATTTTGTGAAGCAATCAACTATCACAACAAAATACCAATGTTTGCAAAAGGAAAATTGTTTCATAAACTAGGAAATGCCATAATACATTAATGGCTTTCATTGTTCCTATTAGTCATTGAGGCAAATGTCTATTAAAATGACAATTTTTACAATCTCAACATATTGTGCAACATTCTTTTGCATTGTTGGCTAGCACAATTCTTGTTAAAAAAACTCATGGCTTGGTTATAACTAAAAGAACTGCTTCAATAATCCACAAAATAAATGGATTTAATAATGTCAAATAGCTTGAGAGGTTGGATAACATTATTCCAAATTTTTAAGAAAATGAAAGACAGAACAGACAAGCTTCTTAATTCCATCACATTCTCATAGTTTTTTATAAGGTACAATCTGATTTTGCCTCTCAATGGCTTGAAAATGGTTAATGCTCGACTTCATAGCAAGATATGATTCTACAAAAGGTAGCAATATGACCATCTAACTTATATAGATCGCAAAATTTCTTTGGTGAATGCATTTTGAAAAAGTCCCAAGTGCCATTAGGGTTAGCTTCACTTCCTTTCTTTAAACGTGCTTGATAAAATGCCAAAATTGTACTTGAGCGGATTGACATGCAACCCAAATTTTCATAATTCTTGAAAGTTCTCTTTAAGATCCTCAACATAGGCAAAGAATGATTGCTTTTGACTAAAAACTCCTCAACGTATGAATCAAGATTCATTCCTCATTGATGGCTAAAAACTATATTAACCATGTATTTATATGTTGCCCTTTCAGTTTTTAAAACAAATGACATGGCCTTTTAGCAACATATTGAAAATCGATGATAAATGAAGTTTTCATTGTCTAACTCAAAAATCCTGATCTATTGTCATCCAAAGAAGGCATTCAACAAAGCTTAAATAATTAAAAGTTGTAATCAAGTTCATTCAATCATCAATTCTTGACGAAAAAGAAAATTCTGGTCAAGCCAAATAAGATAAAACAAAGAGTCAACACAAATGTGTGATTTGTCATTACTTTTCTTGACAAGCAAAAACTTTTCCAGCCACTTGAGGTATTACATAACAACAATGAATCAAACCTTAAGAATATAAGCTAGTTCTCTTTAGGTAGGGCTTGTTTTTCTTAGATAAGTGTGTCTTCTTCTATCATATTCTCAAGCTTTCAAAGTTAACATTAAGATGTTGGTAAAACATAACTCAAGTAACACCTACCATATAAAAACAATACCATGCAAAAATATCAATGTGCTGAGCTAGGAGTGAAGGAATGGTCTCCCTTCGCTATTAATTCAAACCCTTTTCTCTCCATTGAAGTTAACAAATATACGTATACTTTGGAAGGAACTAAAAGAACAACAAGAAAAGAAAAAAACAATCTATGAAGAAGAACCAAGACGTCCAATAAATTGACAAAATGCCATGACTTCCCATCATTATACTCAGGTAGCAGTCCTCAACTGAAGTAGTTCTCCTTAAACATGCAAAACCTAATGGCGTAAGACTTTATTCGAACACAAAGGATCAAAGAGTGTGAGGAGTACCTGACAAGTGATGACCAAGATTGAAATTACTTAACAAAGAGTAATTTTTTGCAGGATTTTAGTTTGAAGGGTATAAAAATAATTACCACATTGACTATAAAGAAAATGACTTGGAGATTTATGAAATAATTTATCCTTAAAATGTCTAAAAAATTTTTGAGAATAAAACCCTCTTTGGTTTGAATCAGATGATCAAATGAAAAAAGATCTCGACATAATAAAACTAGGTTGTAAAATTTATACACAGAAGGTGTTGAAGCCATAATGTGAAATTTATTTATCGTAGGTAAATCAAAAATTACAAATAATGATATTGTCAGGTTCATAAAATTTTCCATCTACATGACTAATTATATTTCATTCCCATATGCAAAAAAAGAAAGCTAACTTTAAGCTTAGTTTATTCTCCAAGAAGCTGATTGGAGATCCAACATAGGGGAGAACACGACGTAAACAAATGCCCATCTTATTGAAGGCATTCCAAAATAAAGAATCAACAAAACTATGATATCCATAATACCAAACACACATCAATGTTTGCAATAAGTCATGTGAATACGATGGTGGTTTTAAGAAATTCTAAATAAAAAAGATGCTTTGGCACAAAGGAGATTGGAAGCAAATAAAATATTCTCATTATAACATTTGACAAAGTGTTTTCCTTAAAAGATTTTAGAATTAATTTATAAGGGCATGCTTGATTCCATCCAAAGATCATCAAAATAATACTAACATGTACTTAAACTTGTCTCCATGGCTCTAAAGAGAGATGAAAATTCTCGATAAGTCTTAAATGGTTCTCCTTCAAGATGTTGAACCTCCTCTAATGCATAGAAACTACATAAAGCATAAACCAATCACAAAGCTTCATGATTTATGATTGCTTTATCATAGTTTATTATAGTACATCATAGTTCAATTCGAATTTTCTTGGTTCCTTCACTTGACACCACATCGGGCACCTTTCCACAGAATAAGACAACAGGAGGCATGGTTGGGAGCTTTCATGGATTTTCAATCTCTTTGATTCTTGTTTTTGCTAGTTAAGCTCCCTTTTGGATGAATTACTTTAAAGGAACTACATAAAAAGTGCCAAGGTTTAGAATAGCATTATCTTTTTTATTTCTTTGTGATCTCTCTTTATTTCCTCATGCTTTCTTTCCTAAAATAAGTTGTTGAAAATAAAGAGGAGTTTAATTAAGAATTTTATTTTCATGAACATTTCTTTCCATTTTTATTCGTTTTCAAGAACTCTTGTATTAAAAAAAATATAAGATAAATGTAAGTTTTAGATAATTGTTTTTGGTGATAACTCTTACATAGCTTAAGGGCTTATGTTTGACTAGACTTGAATATCAATCCAACATCTTAAAACTCTTAATGACCTTCTTCCTCTCTTTTTTTTCCTTTTGTTTTCCTTTTTAGTCTAAGCAAACTCAATAAACCTAAAAACCATCTTAAACCTCAAAACCCTCTCCCTTTCATCCTTGCTTAAACTTTTGCCAAAAACCTCACTCCAAAACCTCCAAAATTATCACATGCTTTCTCTTTCTCAAGTTTGCCTCACATAAAATTAAATCACAACCTCTTCTCTTCTTTCCTCCCTTTCACTCTCAAAGCCCTCACTTTCATCATCCTCTCTCTTCAAACCCTTGGTCAAGCCTTGCTTTCTCTTAAATAAAGCCAATTAAACATCCAATAAGCACCTAAGAGAGGTACTTTATGTCTCTCTTTCTCCCTTCTTGCAATAATATTATTGCAGCTAACCTTCTTAAACAATTTTTGTAATCAAAGACTTCATGGATGATTAACCAAAGGTAATGTGGCAATAAGAATTTACTTGAGAGATACATTCAATGGAGTATTCTCAAACTCTTGAAGAGGTAACTAATGGTCTAAGATGTATGATAACGTTGCTATCAATTACTCCCTTAATGAGAATACTTATATTTCTTCATTGTTGAGGTGAGCTCATTGGTAATTTCCTTAAGCCTTCTCTTGCTTCCAAATGTGTTGGAAATAGATAAGTCTTCTTCATTAACTAAGAGTAATAAATGTTTTTCATCAAGATATGAGATGGTACACAAAGCCTTGGCTTCTCAAATTCAGTTGCCCAAAGAAAAAATACTAAGGATGCTTGAGTCACCTGGGTTTCTTGTAGCTCCACCACAGTTAGACTTTCTTGGAAACATTGGAGGTAAAATTTGGGGCTTCCATTTTAATTTCGAGGAAGATCTGGCGAACATTCAACGAAACTTTTCTGGCTTAACATAACTAGCAAAGGAAGAAGCAAAGATCCTTTTCAAAAACTTGAAATTAGGAATAACAAGATACTTTCTAAAGCCACTTCGATGTTGCATCCATGAAGCAAGATGGAGAAAATTGTTCACTTAATTGCACCTAAAAGTAAGAAAAAAGACGTAAGTGCCTCGAATTCACATAGAAAAATTTGTGGGTGTTATTTGTCATAACATAATGTTGGAATTTTAAATTTAGAAGGGAAAATAAAAAAATCCCCATTAAAAGAGCGACAATTACAATGCCAACGTAAGAAGAATGGCTAAGATGCATCATAAACCATGCCACACTCTTTCCTAAATGGACACATCCAAGGACAACAAAGGTAAAAAGGAAATTAAGAAGTGGCACAAACAAAAGGTATCCCACTTGCAAAAATTAATTAACTAGTAGAGAAATAAAGGGAGATGAATGAGTTGAAAAAGGATAGTTCATCATAAGAAAATGAACAAGCTCATTTAAGACAATTGAAACTTGAGCAAGAATCGCAGAGTTTAGTGGAACAAGAATTTCAAATGCATAGAAATGGTCTTCACAAAAATATTTGCAAATGTTACTAAAAGATGTGAAAGAATGGCTTAAAAGAAGGATCATTCTTAAGAGGTGGAGGGATAGAGTTAGTGATCACTTACATCATTGAAACATTAAAAACAAGATAGTCAACAAGCACAACTTTTTGAACAATAGTTCTCATCTTCTATCTACTCACTAATTCCAACATGCAATGTTAGAAAAGTGTTGAAACTAATTACAAATTCCAAGAAGAAATAATTTACTTACCTTTAGCTAAAGAATCACAAGAAGGTAATTTAGAGTTATTACAAAAAGGAAGCTCCTTCAAGTTCAAATATAAGACTTAGGTAAGAACAGAGAGAGATAAGCAAAGAGAAATTCCCTAAAAAAGAAAAAAATTATATTTGGCAAAATTTCCCACTGCACCCAAATGGTACATAAACTAAACGATAATGGAGGGGCAAGTTAATTGCAACCAAAGAACATGACCCTTTGCACATGATAAATTTGCAAATTCCATTAATATTTTGTTCTTCTCTGAACTAAGTTTTATCCTATTCAACTTGAACAATGATAATACCAATCATACAAGAAAAATCCTAATCAATTTGGACATTGAGAGTGATCTGTGTGACCCAACACCCTGAGAGCTATTTCTCTAGCACTTGATTTCTTGAAATCTTACACCTTTTAACCTTGTTCTCATGAAAAGGTTTGTCATGGAAGGCTAGTCCAATTTAAAAAAGACATGTCTCATGTTAATCATCAAGCATATGATGATCCAGCAAAATTGTAACCTAACAAGATAACTTTGTATATTCATATAACATAATGGTAAATAGCTATCATAACACTTACTAAAATTGGATTAACTAAGTGATCATGGTTTTTCTCTTGCATGCTATACAAATAACTAAAAAAATAGGTAAATAAATGCCTTTTGCTCCATATTTTGGGATAACATATGTACCATTTATTAATATTTATGCATCCATGAACATAAGGTTTAATAAAATCTTATTTAGATTGCATACCCATAAGAAGGACATAAGAAAATATCTAAATTTAATTTAGTTACTAATAAATGATGAAAACAATAAAAATGAGGATAAGATAAAATTTACAAAAGAAAACTGAAATAAAACATATTGCATAATGGATTTAATGCCTAGAATATATCGCCTTACTTACGTCCATCAAGTACACTTTGCACTAGCTGCAAGATTTCTAAAAACACATCCTCCTGAGATGACTCGTGACAAAAAACTTTGTCAAAAGTGAAACAATACTTTTGAGCTGTTTACAAATAAGGCAAAAGAAAAAGCATAAGCTATAGAAGGCTCATCCTTACAAATTATAGTTTCCATAAGACATTATAAAAAAAATAAAATCTTGCATAGAAAAAAATTCCTTACCACTGTACATCAAATCAATGCCTCTCCCAAGAGACTTAACGCTTGTTGGATATGAAATAATTTAACTATCTGCTCCCCTTGCGTCAACGCCTGACAAAAAAGGTTGCACTCTCCAAAAAACTCGAATGTTTCCTTTTAGTTCCCGCAAAACATTAAAGCTCAGTAAAAGTATAATATGTGTGGTATAAATATCAGATATGAATATTAATTTTGGAAATTTTTCTTGTACAACTTTGCAATGGAAAGGCTATCAAAGGCTCTAAAATTTTAAGGAAAAAAACTGCAAAGAAAAAAAAACTTTTTCTTTAAGACAACTGTTTAGGGTTCAAAAGCCAGATCGCCAGTCAAATGTTTAGTGTTTTGCCGCCCAATGATGCAGCTTTTATGAAAATATCAAAATATTAACAAGCACATTGGCATGGAGAAACATATCCTTGCAAATGGAGACACATACATGGCTTGTGGAAAAGAAGAAATTGAGTGATACACATGCCTGTTTATTGGTTTGGGACCAAAACCAGAATTTCAAATAGTTTAAAACTGATTTCTGTCCAACACTCAGCCAAATTATTGGTTTGGTTCAACTCAAGGTTTCAGCTAATCTAGGTTAAAATAAATCTCCACCACCCTCAGCCTAATTTTTGCTTCCAAATCAATCACAAAATTACCTAAATACCTTCATTTTCTAACAATAAAGGAGCTCGGCTGGGTAAGTTAGAAAATGCTCTTGATAGCTACAATAATGGTTCTAATGGATGGGATTTACAAGACTTAGTGTCGCTGAATTTCAAACACCAAAGAGTGGTTTCACATTCAATTTCTCTTAATATTTCTCTTGCTCAATTGTCCATAACATTACTTTTACATTTATTCCTTTAATAAATTTCTAATTAATAACATCAATAAATATTGCCAAATTTAAATGTTTAGTTATATAACATTGATTTTGAATCTTATCCTTTTATTGTATTACCTACTTTTATCTTTTCAACAATACTATTTTTAGTCACTTGGATAGATTATGGCCACTTAATTTTTTAACAATATTTTTTATAATTTATTTTTTGCATCACCTAGCCACATAGACAAGTGATCGTTATTGTTTTTAATTGTTTTATTTATATCATTTCTTTTTTAGTACCCAACCTTATAACTAAATGGACAAATGGTGACATTATTAATTTTACAAAATATCGCATTTATTTTCAATAGTTCATTTCTTTTCAATGCTGCACGTGCACCTTATCAACAGTTAAGCGCATTCGTGTTCTACACGTACAAGCTACCTGCATGCATAGATAGACCCTTGGCTCGGACAAAAATTTGTGCACCTCAGGATGCACGATGGCAATGACAGACGTGTTAGGTGCAAAATTTGTAAAATTTGAGAAATTTTTAATTTTCGATTAAAATAACATTTTTTGTTTTATATTTAAAAATAGTATCCCAACCACTATATAAAAAGGCAGAAATAATCAATGAAATAATTGAAAAAAACACAAAAAAAAATCTAAGATGTCAAAACTCAAAGAAACTCAGAACTTGAGAAATTCAACGAGTTTTGAGAATCAGAACTTCGTAATTTCAAAATCCTTTAAAGGAAATCTTCTTGGGGAGTTCAACCTCCTTGTGGTAATAACCCTCTTATCCTTCTCTTTCTCCTTCTTTCTTTGCTCACCATTATTACACTTCCACTTCTGTTGTTATCATTCTGAAAAAAAAGCTTATTGACAATGGTCCAAGATGAGAAAGCCTTACAAGCAGATCATTGATAATTGATTCTAATGATAATGACAACAGTATTATTAGAGCCACAATATTTGAAAGTCACCAACCATAATTTATTAACAATTCCTAGAAAAAGTGCTACTTTGGAAGCATTAACAAGTGGTATGGCTAAGAATTGTCAATAATAACTCATCATGTTTCTTTGCAATTTAACATTGGACAACTAACAAGGAAAAGAAGTAGCATGTCAACATGTCAACTAGCCTTATGCTCAAGCACTCACATCAAATGAGCAAGCACCTATAAGACCTAATTTATAGGGACCATGGTTCCATTTTCAAGAGAAAAATAGCAAATCTAAGAAAAAATCAATGACAAAAAAAGCCAATGATATAAAAAGTTATCTTGTTAGGGAAATATCTAAATGTTTTTACCACTCACATTGCTTTGATTGTTGCTAACTCATAATACTTCTAAGGCGTTGTGACTACTATAGAGATCACAATAAGCTCTTATGTAAAGTCACTCACAACTTCAAAGGTTGTCAATGTTTGTTTGAAATGGAAAAACATAACATGCAAACAAACAAAATATGCAAAATAATGGCACCTGCATCCAACATTAAGTGTATTACAAGAAAAAAAACTCATTGTCGTTAGGGTTTTTGGAGAAGATCTTTTGCAATATTGATCTTTGATTCAAAATGCCAAGTTGTTGTTAAGGTTTCCATTTTATTATAAATTTAAAGTTTCTATTATATATTCTATATTTATTGCATTCATTCTTCTATTATGACTACTTTTGGCTCAAGTATGGGATCTTATGATCTATTGTACCCCCTTTGAGTTGGATAATCAACTATAGTATAAAACTCTTCTATGGATTGTTATGAATTTTTTTCTACCTACTTTTACAAAAAACTACGATGGAGCAACTTTGATCTTTAATGATTATGAGTAAATATAAACAATAACTATCCAAATCACTTAAAAATTTCTATTCATTACTTCATCCTTATTTTTTATTAGTTATACTACAAGTGCACACACTTTTTAAAAAATTGTATTTTAAAATATGGCTATTTTTTATTTTTTAAATTTTTGAAAAAAATGAAAAAAAGTACAATTCAACTTCCTCCTGTGCATGTCTCAACTGTTCAAAAGCAAGCTAGCTTTCAACAACATTATTGCTACAAAAATTTCAACCATGTTCTATGGAAAATTACTAGACCAGAAAAAGGCTGCTGATTAAAAGGCATTTGTTAGATGACAAATTACGCAATTGACCGATTGATTTAAGCTATGATAGCACAACCACTAAACTCTATTTCTCATTATATAAATTAAGAGTGGTAGCATACAAAATTTTTAACAAGAATACAGAGTTAGAATGAAAATAATTGAAGCAAAATTACCCGAAGAAAAGGTTTTGTTTTTTAATTTGGTGGAGTGCATTTTATATGATAGTAAACTAAATTTAAATTGATAATCTCACCCTTATATTCTCAAGTTGATTCCTAAGCAAGTTAGCCTGATCCGTTAATCTAGTAATAATCTCTACCAATGCATTTTTCTCCTTCTGCAACTTTGATATAGTATCACCATTCTTGATAGCATCAGCTTATAGCTGAAGGTTATACTTTTGCAAGCTATTGTCGTACTCTTGTAGTAGTTTGTTTGTACCTTGAATCATTTTTATCTATGTAGTAACAAAATACAGAATATATCAAAAAAACAAAATATATAAATATTTCTTTTAATTAAGTTCAATAATGCATGCTAATCTACTTGACTATTAAGAATTTTTATATCTTGTGTAGCATTCTCAAGGTCTTCCATGAGACCATAACGTAAATTTTTAGAAGCAGCCCTTACTTCAGCTTCTTTCTCCTGAGCTTTAATGGCAACCTGATATGTTTCATGAGTATTGTCGTCATATACAAGTCAATAAAGAAACTATATTTAATTTTTAGAAGGTACAAACTTGTTGGACTCCTCCCTCTTAAGTTTCTTCTATAAGGACACCTTCATTGTCTGGTTTTCCTCAACTAGCTTAGTAAACTCTTCTATTTTGGAATTCATTTGGGATTCTGAAAAGAAATGAAATTTTCCAAAGTTTAATAGTAAAAAAAGTTCATCATCGCGTGAAATGTAAATTGAAAACATTCACCAATTTCAGAATTCTTTCTCTTTTCTGACTCTAACAAACTATTGAGCTCATTCGTATCGCAAGATAACAATCTTCCAGATCAATGTACCTACTAATGTTGGACTTTAGCCTCTTGATGTAGTTTCTCATACCATTCGTCCTTCCCTACAAAAGTAAAACTGTAAAAATTAGAATAAACACTATTACTCAAGAAAAAAAAGAGACAAATTGTTATTGTAACCCAAAGATTAGGAAGCATAGTTGCCTGGACAATGGCTTCGCTTCTGAGCTTTGATTTCTCTAACAGTAACTTTGCTACATTCTCCCTTGAGTTAATCACAATCCCGGCACAATCACAATCTCCATTAGAGCTGGCAGTATCGAGAAGACCTCCATTATCCCCAGATATTGTACTCATACTAGATAGAGGTAGGCGACAACGCGTGGAGTTTTCCTTTCCTACCATATTCCCACCTCCAATCTTTTGTCGCCTATTTAACTACGATTCATCCAAGTTGTTGCTCTTCTGCAAATCAATCTACACGTAATAATTCCAAGCCAAGGAGAACACTAGCCATAGAACGAATTGAAACTGAATGTGGTGAGAAGTAAACCTTACATTTGAGCGGCTTCGAGAAACATTGTACCCAGTGGTCAGGGGGAGTTTGTTCTGGCTCCTCATGTGCATCGTCAATGAGAGAAAAATGATCCAACGGAGCTACCTAGGGGTAGGGCTGAAGTGAAACCCTGATGAGGTGTAGCGGTTGGATGAGGAAAGGAAGACAGTAAGCATCAGACAAACAAATTACAAACTGAAGTAGAAGAAAAAAAACCTTTTCTTTATCTTTCCGAGGAATTGTTTGGTCTCGAGAACGACGGTACTCTTGCTCTTCCCTTTTGTACATGAGCTAAGGGGCAAGCTTCCAGATTTGTAATTTATTGAGACGAGAATGCCAGAGATTCCGAAATGACCCAAACATGCCCTGTTAATAATTACACGACGAACGAAGCAGCTATATGTATTTTCTTTCAAATTAATATTATTCAGAAAAAAAGAAAACAAACAGAAATAACATTTGAAAACACAACTAAACGAAAAAATGATTGCATTTGTTTTTTAGCTTAAATTTGAAAATGAGAGATTACAAAAAAAAGCTTTGAAAAAGAATATTAAAAAAGAGTTTTATATAAATAAATAAATAATTTGATAAATATATATATATATATTAACAATTAGAGATTGAGAAAAAAATAGAAACAATATTTAAAATTTTGTTATTAGTCTAGAAAAATTTTATCTTTAACATAATATTATTTTTAATATGATATTAGCATTTTGTAATATTATTTTGGAATAAATTTTTAATAAATTAAAATCAAGGATAATAAGTATGTAAAAAGCATTATATTAATATTTGAATCAAGGTAAATTGTGACATCATGGCCTATTTCATCAACCATACTTGTCTCTGATAGTGATGGTTCATTCATCATTGCTCTTTTTCTATTGTTCTCTTAGTGATAGAAGGAAATGTTACACTACACTTTAGCCAAATTTGAGCGTAATGTTTATACTACAATAAATAATATCTCATATAATGATGGTTTTTCTAGTAAGCAGAATACCTTTTTGAGTATCAATGTTCTCTAGTATTTCTGTTACACAATTGTGTTTGATGAGTCAAGCATAAATGTTTATATCTCATATGGGCTTGGTTTAATTGAAATTATTAATACTTAATTAAGTCAAGCCTCGAACTTTAAATGTCTAAAATAGTAGTCTTCAGGGCTCTTGGAGTAATGGCAAGCTTCAAGGAAATTGAAGACATGCACAAAAATATTTATACTTGAATTTCTCTTTATTTTTATTGAATTTGATATGTCAAAATTTTGATATGATGTGGCACGCTAGTAGTATTAATTTTTGAAAATGTTATAAATTTGATAATTATTGAATTTTTATTTTTGGGCCAAGCATTATTGATAAAACGTATAGACATTAGTATTTGATTTTTTAAAATTATTTTGGAATTATTTTTCATTAATTTCTTTTCATAGTCATTTAGAAACTTGTAACACTATCATAATATAGAACTATTTTGGTACACTTATATTTAAACTTTTGCCACAAAAATTCTCAAAAAACACTATATAATAACGTTAATCCCGGGACTTTTCATTTAGCATTGGGTGTGTCAACCTGACCGGACCACTAGCTTGCCTAGGCGTTTAGGAATTTTTTTTAAAAATATAATAAAATAAAAATTGTTAGATTGACCTAGAATGGGCAAGAATAGCCCGAATGCAAAGGAACAAGGCTGCGGGGACATTTAATGAAACAGGGCATAATCAATCCTTAGGGAAAGCTGAACGGAACAGTGCGAGATCAAGTCAACCAGGACTAAGTGTCTTGAGCAGGGAAGATGAGAGCCAACCCTAAACAGCTCAAGAGCCATACGAACCTAATTCCTTATAGAGTGTAGTGATAAAATTAGTTGGGCAATGTGGAACTATTGTCCCAATCTGATTGTTAACGATGGTGCATAGGCAAGCGCAATCCGACGACTGAGCTTAATCAAGGTAAAATATAGGAAGTACAGGAGAATCAAACCTATGCAGATCTATGTGCAACAAGAGGCGTAAGCAATGCAGTAGACATTTTAATTCAAATAATTTCTAAACACATTATACTAATACATACAGGACAACCTATGCTTGACCCAATGGCCCAGATCAAGGCCGTCTAGATGCAACGGCTAGGATGGATCTTGAATGGTAAAATCGGGATGCAATCTTAAACATCCATTTCAAGCTCCAAATCGAACGGTGACTGCTTTGTGTTCTTTACCCAAATGGCTAGTAAATTTTAGAGCTGTTTGGAGTGAATTTAGAGCTTAAATTGTCCTCCATAAATAGGGAAGGTTGAAAAACTTGTTGTTACTATTACTAAATTCTCAATGCTTTCAAATCACAATTTTGAGCAATTTCAAGTGCATATGGTGCTTCTAATTCACAAAGTTAAAGTTGTAAGAGGGAACCCAAAATTGGAGGTTTTTGCTTCAACTATTTTCAATTTCATTTCCTCATTTTTTTCGATTTTTCTTTGAAATTTTTATTATATTGAGTGTGCCTCATGCTTCTTTAAATTGTTTTAAGTTTATAATTTGTTGCAAGTTTTTGTATTTGTTTCTTTGGGTATGGGCATCCCGACAATTGTGTAAAAGCCCCGGGTTTGAGTTGAGCTCGAGAAAAAACTCAAGTAGGTTCGGGATTAGTCGTAGGTAAAATCCCAAGTCGGTTTGAGGTGAGCCGTACGAAAAACATCGCTTGTAATTTGGTGAATTTTAGTGGCTTTCCCAACTCTGGTTGAGGTGGGACGTATGGTCGATTTTGAGTCCAATCATGTTAAAAATATTTTGTTACTATTTCACTTCTCTTTCTCGTTCTTGCTTAAAAGATTTAAGTTTTAATTTAAATCGAAAATTGAAAGAAATCTCAAAACTTTATTTACCACAATTCACTCCCTTGTGGGTTTACTTTAAGCAGAAAGAACATCAATTTCTTAGTCTACAGGGACGTCTATGTTTTGCATGATGGTAATCCTAAAATAACTAAGTGACTAATGCTACATCTTTTGGCAAATATATGTGAGCACACAATAACAATAAATTTTACTTAAATCTTATAGAATGATATACGTTTTGATTTTATTTATTTAAAGTTTTAGAACTTAGGAATAATAATAATAATAGAAAAGAATAGTTACTAATGAATCATATCTAATAGATTTCTATAACATATATGATTAGATAATAGCTAATATTAACTAATCTTAGTTTACTTAAATTTTCACATAATAGAAAACAATACTTTTTAATTCTTCGTTGCAATGTTTAAAACTTACTTTCACAATAAAATCTCATATTTTGAAGTTATAATTTGGAAAATTTGCCATCAAAATCATTTTATGTGTATGATTTTCTAAATCGACAAAATTGTTCATTTACTTCACCAAAATAAACTAAACTTAAACAAAATGAAAATTATACTATATTCTGTTACACCATTTTGTTTGATGAGTCAAGCATTAGTGTTTATATCTTATATGGGCTTATTTTAAGTGAAATTATTAATATTCAATAAAGTCAAGTCATGAACTTTAAATGTCTAAAATAATGGTCTTCAAGGCTCTTGGAGTCACGGCTAGCTTCAAGGAAATTGAAGACATGCACCAAAATTTTTACTTGAATTTCTCTTTATTTTTCTTGAATTTGATATATCAAAATTTTGAGATGATGTGACACACTAGTAATATTAATATTTGAAAATTTTATAAGTTTAATAATTATTGAATTTTTATTTTTGGGCCAAGCAATATTGATGAAAAGTATAGACATTAGTATTTGATTTTTTAAAATTATTTTTCACGAATTTCTTTTCATTGTCATTTAGGATACTTGTAACACTATAATAATATAAAATTGTTTTGGTAGATTTATATTCAAAATTTTGGTACAAAAATTCTCACAAAACGCTATAAAACAACTTTAGTTTTGGGATTTTTCACTGTAGCATTGGGGGGGTCGACCCGACCTGACTGCTGGCCCGTCCAGGCTTTAGGGATTAAAAAAATAAAAAAAAAGTTGTTCGATGGACTCGAATGGGAGAGCGAAGCCCAAAGGATAAGTACTAAGGCGACAGAGAAAGCTGAACAGAACAGCGCGTAATCTGCCCGAAGGGAAACTTAACGGAACAATGCGACATCAAGCCAACTCTTAGTCATTTAGGACACTTGTAGCACTATCATAATATACAATTATTTTGGTACACTTATATTAAAAATTTTGGTACAAAAATTCTCACAAAACACAAAAAACCCACTTTAGTTTCGTGATTTTTCATTGTAGCATTGGGCGGGTCGACCCGACCCGATCACGAGCCCATCCAAGCTTTAGGGATTACAAAAAATTAAACAAAAATTGTTCGGTTGACTCGAAGGGGCAAGCGAAGCCTAAAGGCAAAGGACTATGGCCGTAGGGAAAGCTGAACAAAACAACGCGTAATCAGCCGAAAGGGAAACTAAACGAAACAATGCGACTTCCAGTCAAACTGGACCAAGTAATTAAACCTTAGTCGAGGTAGGGGGCAGCCAACCCCAAACAGCTAGGGGGATAAACGAGCCGGAATCCTTATAGAGCACAATGGCAACGTATTTTTTACGATTTGGGACTAAATTCCCATTCGATCTTCAAAGAACATGGAAGGGCAGGCGCGATCTGATGGCTTAGGTTAATCATGGTAAAATGATGCAATTAAACTGCACAATGACAAGCTAGGGAATCGAACTTAAGTAGATTTACGAGACCACTAGAAACCACTGTAGCAAACGTTTCAAAATGAATCGTTTTTGGACATCATCACCTAATACATGTAGGAAAAACCTACGCTCGATCCAATGGCCCAGAAAATGGCCGCCTAAATCCAAAAACCAGGATTGATCTCGAACGGTAAAATAAAAATTCATTCATAAACTTCTATTTAAGGATCCAAATCGAACGATGACTGCTATGTGTCTGTTACCAAATTTCTAGTTCATTTTCGAGTGTTGGGAGTAGATTTAGAGCTCAAATTTGAGCTCTATATATAGGGAAAGATGAAGAAATCCAAGAGGCTATAATTGCTGATGTTAATCAAGACCAATCAAAATTCTATAATACCTCAAATGAGATAATATTTTTTAAATCTATTTCTTCAATTTAAAAAGAAATTAAGTGCTATATATTATAGTTTGAGATGTCAATAATAAATCACAAGGATTTTGATCTTTTAAGGAGATTCTTTTCATATAAAGTTAAGTTGATGTAACATCATAACTTTTAAGATCAGTTCAACTTTTTAAAAATATTTTGGATTATACTTGAAATATTGTTACGAATTTAACAATATGATTTTTATTTTAATAAGTGTTTTAGAAAGATATATTAGTTAAAATTTCAAAAAATATTAAAAAATAAAAAATAAAAAAGAAATGAAGAGTTAAATAAGTAACTTATATATTAAATTTTCTCTAAAATCATTTGGAGTCCATTTGATATAAAAAATGCATAGATTATCAACATAGAGATCCCATCCATTTTTCTATTGATGCAATTAAACTTATTCTTATAATTATCTTTATAATTTTAAAATCTTTTATTAAAATAGTTGTTGAAATTATTATGAAAATTTTCCCATCTTATATGACAAAGCTTAAATGAATATTTTTGCATGCCAAACATGTCACATTATATAAAAAAATATGCAAGAAATTAAATACCAGAGCAATATATTATATATAACTTAACATCTGCATCCAAATTTTAAGGTTGCCAAAATATTGATTTAAAATTTAATCTAGTTTAGATGTTAAAGGCTACTAATTTATAATTTCATCAACCACTAAGCATATGTACAAAAACATTCATAGTCACCTAACTTGAAATTTAATGTTGCCACCTTCCTTCCCACGTTGGCTCCACATGCCAAATTACCCAATTTGGAAAAGCCCGAATTTTTGTGATTTCACAAAAGTTTGTCGACATGGTTTGCTTAAATTCTCACACAATAGAAAAAATTATTTTTTTAATTCTTTATTGCAATGTTTAAAACTTACTTTCACAATAAAATCACATATTTTGAAGTTCTAATTTGGACCATTTCCCATCAAAATCATTTCATGTCTATGATTTTCTAAATCGACAAAATTGTCCATTTACTCCACTTAAATACACTAAACATCAACAAAATGAAGATTATACTATATTCAACGTTTCTTTAAAGTTTCTTAACATATTCATAGCCACAGTGGCTATTTCACTAGTATTTGATCACTAATTAATTTTAGAATAAATTGGATTTTTAGAAATGATAAAATACTATATTTTAATCAAAATTTTAAACAAAATTTAGTTTTCTTAAATCATTTGATACAAATGGTGTCCAAATTTTTTTAAGAAATTGTAAAACTCATAAAACTGTACTACACATAATTTTTCTTATTTTTTAATATTGTTTGATATTTAAGTAACTCTTTTTCATAAAAAAGAATATCTTTTCTAAAAATCATATCCATTTTTATATTTTTTACTTTTTTAAGATCATCATTTATTTTAATATTTTTTCTCCAAAAAATATTGTAAGTAATGATTTTCTACAATTTTAATCTTTTTTTGTGACCAATTTAATTCCAAATTTTATGATATTACAATAATGAATTCTTAAAAGTTTGATATTCCTTATTTAATATTCTTCTTCTTCCTCCGTAGGACTCGTATCTCATCTTCTAAAAAATTATAATGTTTTATAAAGTAGTAATAAATCACTAAAAGTTATAAACTTTATAAAATTATTTTTTAATATAGTTTTTGACTTTTAATGAAATTAATGAATCTCCTTTCTCTTTAATCTCTGTTTCACCATCTAATAAATGCACTTAATTAATTTATATTATAGATAATAAGATTAATCATAATAAAAATTTATTAAATAATTCTCATACTATTAAAATATTATATTATTACAATTAACTCTATAATTTGAGTCCTAATAGATCCATCATATTAAAGTCTACTTGTTCGATTGGATCATCTACATCCTATTAGATCATTTGATTTAATTCATTTAATTGTTCAATGTATGTCTAATGCATGATAGATTTTTCCAACTTCTCTATTTGACTTGTGTTAATTCCTCATATGTCCAAGTCATACTATTCAAACCGCAAGTAAGATCATTAAATGCTCATTGAAAGATTATTGGATTGTCTATTGAGCATTCAATAAAGACTCACAACACAAATGTTGAAAAATTATTAGATTGTTTGATATTTTTCATTAGATCATTCAATCTTTTGTTGGTTTATTTGATGGTCCCATTGAATATATAACGAAGATGTGGTTTATTTCTTGTATGTTCTTTAAATCGTCAAATTCCCTTCTACAGTTATGATTTCATGCACATAAAGCTTAGTTCTATTTAAAAATCTTTCATATAGGACTCCATAGCAAGAAAAAAGGAAACATTTATAGCTTGCATGAAAATACGTTTACTTTCAGCTTAGATCTTAACTAGATCTATTCAAAATCAATTGTAAATCATGTGAAAAACTTATCTTTTTCTTTTAATTAGATTTTTCCCATAGTGAACCTTTAAATCGTTTTCTTTTCTTCTCTACAACTAATGAGAAGTTATGACCAAAGCTTATACAATCTCACTTTTTGATAACAAAGTGCATGTGTAATAGTCTTTTTTATTAACTTAAAAATTCCTTCTAAATATGTTTAAATTATTTAGTTTGTGCATGTCATATTAGAAACACGAGAATTTATTGATGAATAAGCTTTTTAAAAAGCATGCCAAGATAGCAATGAGAGAATACAAAATCTGAGTATATCATCATGAACGTTTCAATTTGAGAAATCTGTATGTATTATATGGTTTATATTTTTCAAAAACTATTTAAAATTTGTATAAATATTGAAAATTTAAAAAATATTAAATACAAGAAATTTATATTAAATAATAAAATAATCCTCTTATTAAATAATAGGATGCGCCCTGTTGTCTCGAGCATTTTGGCAAAGTTCAGTAGTGCATAAATGAAGCATGAAGAGAAAGAGCTTAGGGAGAGTTTTAAAGGAGATTCGGCTTGAGATCTTGTAGGAACTCAAAGAAAACATAGAGAAAAAGAAAAAAAAAAGCAAAATCAAGAAACAAAATTTTTGACCTCACTTTACTGGAATCACATCTAAAGGTAAGTTCCCAATTGAGTTCATCTTCATAAATCATATATTTGTTATTTGGGGTGTTTTGGAAGTGGATCTTGTGTGATTTTGATGGATTTATGGTTGATTTTATATTTTTTAGTTGTTATGATTCAACCAAACAATCAACCAAATCATTTGGTACAATCTATAAAACATGACCTGTGATGGGGCTTTGGCTTTATGTAAATGGCCCAATTAGTTGATCATTGTTCTAGTACACTAAATTAACCAGACAAATACAATTGATTTAGGAAAGACATAACAACAATTGCGTTATTTAATCTTTTCTTTGACAAGTGATCATTAACATCATACAAATATGATGAGCTATTGATATGAATATGATGGGTTTAGAAGAAGGTCTAATAGAGATTTCCCGTATAATCAATAATTTGGCCTATGTATGCCATGGATCATATGATGTGATATAGAGATCATACCATATGATATGAAGCTAAAGATGTTAAAGTATACAATCTTGTTTAAAGATTATTTGAAATAGTTTTTGTGAGTGCTTTTTTATAAAAAGTGGCAGTGATGACAAAATATAATACGAATTGTATAAAAAATGAGAAGAGAAGATAAAGGAAAATGAGTCTCCATGGAAGCGATGTCTGAAAACCATTAGATACGTTAACTAATTAATTATGGTATAAGTGAGTTGCTTTACCAAACTCCAATCTATCATTATGTAATGACATCATGATATGAGCATTAGCATAACATGCTGTCATTTGCATATTTTTTAATATTAAAATAGTCCTTTACTATTACTAATATATAAATGTATACAAAAAGATTATTATTTAAAAATTAAGTAAATATTTATTAAAGGATAAGTAAGGTAAATTAAATCGATGTAATATAACTAGATCAAAGCGATGCAAAAATCACATGCAAAGCAATAAAGATTTACATAGTAATTATCCAAATCAATTAAAAAATTAAAAGAAATATGATAAATTATATGTGAAAGTGTTATTCCATGGCACTAAGATAAATGAGTATAATATCCTGAATCATCAAATTAGGTATGAATCAAAAGGTTTCTGAGAGCATGCCAAACACTTAGAAAATAATATTAAAAATTACAAAAAAATATTTAAATAGTTAAAGCTCATGGAGATGAGTACAACCACATTTGTCTCATCTCGATCCCCTTGTTTCAAATTATAGTAAATTACCAACATAAATAATCACAAATAATAATGAAGTATTCTTCTAATATTAAGTAAATATATAATAAAGTTAAAAAAGTTTAATAGAATCAATGAATATAACAAAATAAAAATTATATAAAATCACATGAGAAGAGATTTAGAGTTACATAATAACCAAACAAAACTGATGAAAAATATTTGAAGAAAATGAGATAAATGGTACAAGAAATTTACTCTCCAAAATAATAAAGAGATTGAATGTAATACTCTTGATCATGAAACCACATAGTAATTAAAATGAATTATAATGTTTTCCAAAACAACAAAAAATAAAAATATTTTAAAATATAAATTTTTTTTTCAAAATAGATCGATTAGGTGAAGTATTTAGATCTGAAATCATTTGGAATTACTTTAAATTAACATCATAAATAAGCATTAATACAAATAAATTATTATTTTAATATTAATAAATATATATTAAAGAAGTAACTAAATAAATTTATGCAATATAATATTATCAAATTGAAGAAAAAATGTGAAAAAATGAGATAAATATTTCAAGATAGTTATATTTTAATTTACTAAAGAGATAAAAAATAAAATACTCAAAACTTAAAATTAGGTGAGAATAAAATGTCTCATAAATTAGGTCAAAACCTAAAAAATATTTAAAATTATTAAAATAAAATGTAATAGAATAAAGTACATCATGACGAGTCAAAAAGTTTGTTTCTTCATGATTGGATCTCGTTTGGAATTATAATGAATTATAGGAAACAAAATAATAAATTATAGTTATAATATTAACTATATATATTAAAGATGTAATAAGATAAATCGAGACAATATAGTCCTGCCAAATTGAAACTTTTTCAAGGTTATAAGAGAGGTGATTTAATGTCAAATATTTAAGAAGATAAATATTTCAAAATATAAAAATATAATAATTTATTTTGTGAGAGCTTATCAATACTAGTCCAACAACAATTGTTTCATGTCAAATGAACTTATTATAGAATTATAGTGAAACATGATAACTTCTTTAGCAAATTTACATTTCTTCGTATTTGCATAAAGTTGAAATTCTCCTAATTTAGACAGCATTTTTTTACAAATGCACAAAATGTTCTTCAAGAGAATTATTGTAGATAATTATACCATCAAGATATACCATAATAAACTCGTCAAGATACTCATAAAGAATTTTGTTCATTAAATTTTAGAATGTAGCATGTACGTGTGTTAAGCCAAAAGGCATGACTAAAAGCTCAAAAGATTCTTATTAAGCCACATAAGTAATCTTGGCTTCATCTTTAGCGACAACTTTGACTTGCCGATATCTTGATCGTAGGTCTAGCTTAGTGAATCCTATTACTTTATATAATCGATCCAAAAATCTTGCACTAAAGGAGCTTGGCGCTTGTTTTTCATTATCACTTTCTTCAATACATGATAGTCTATGCACATTCACAAGGAACCATCATGCTTTTTTGAGATAACACTAGAGCACCAAATAGAGCTTTAGATGATTGAATGAAGCTAGCACCCAAAAACTTATTCAATTATTTGAGCAATTTTGTTGACTCTAATGGTGACACATAGTATAGGAGATTGGCAAGAGGAACAACACTAGGTAGCAACATGATTTTATGATAAATCTCCTTTTTTGGATGCAGCTTCTTAAGCAACATCAGAAGCATGACCTATTCAAATTCTTTGAGAACTTTTATAATTACATTAAGTACATAATGACTTAATCCTTCTTAATCACAATCAATGTAGCAAAGTGTTTGTCCTCGCTTAATTTCAATCCTTTTCCAATCTTATTCTTAAAATAATTTCTAGCTTATTCTTCATTTCAATTATCTTCTTCCCATAAGGATAACAGTAACGAATGAAATGGAGTGTCTTCTAACATCACCATGATATCATCAAGGTGCGGCCTTTGGGCTAGATAAAATGTGAAAGACAAATGATTTAGGAAAGACACAATAACAATTGCTTATTTAATCCTTTCTTTGACAAGTGATGGTTAACATCATACAAGTATGATGTGCTAATCAGATGAATATGATGGGTTTAGAAGAAGGTCTAATAGAGATTTCCCATATAATCAGTAATTTGGCCTATATGTGACATGGATCATATGATTTGATATAAAGATCGCGCCATATAATATGAAGCTAAAAATGTTAAAGTATACAGTCTTGTTTAAAGATTATTTGAAATAGTTTTTGTAAGTGTTTTTTCATAAAAAGTGGCAATGATGACAAAATATAATACGAATTGTATAAAAAATGAGAAGAGAAGATAAAGGAAAAGGAGTGTCCAAGAAAGCAATATCTCAAAACCATTAGATACGTTAACTAATTAGTTATGGTATAAGAGAGTTGCTTTACTATACTCTAATATGCATATGTTTTAATATTGAAATAGCCTTTTACTATTATTAAAATACAAATGTATACAAAAAGATTATTATTTAAAAGTTAAGTAAATATTTTTTGAAGCATAAGTGAGATAAATTCAATCAATGTAATATAACGAGATTTAAGCGATTCGAAAATCACATGCAAAGCAATAAAGATTTAAATAGCAACATATCAAAACAATTTAAAAAATTAAAAAAGAAGTAAGATAAATTATATATGAAAGTTGCATTCCAAGGCACTACGGTAAATGAGTGTAACATCCTAAATCATCAAATTAGGTATGAAGCAAAATGTCTCTAAGAGCATGCCAAACCCTTAGAAAATAATATTTAAAATTATAAAAAATAATATTTAAATAGATAAAGCTCATGGAGATGAGTGCAACCACATCTGTTTCATCTCGATCCCCTAGCTTCAAATTATAGCAAATTATCAACATAAATAATCACAAATAATAATGAAGTATTCTTCTAATATTAAGTAAATATATAATAAAGCAAATTATAGCACAATACCAACAATTTCCTTTTCATCATGGAATTTACATAACTTTATTTTGCCTCGATTGTGCATTAAGTCTTACCTCAACTTTAGGCATTTGTCCTCTCGTTATTTTGCCAATAATTCTTTAGGTGGAGCATTTAGAGGTGTCAACTTGTTAAGCTTGTAGCTTTGAGGGTAGTGGTCACTTGGATAAGCTTTTTGAGAAAAGTTCTTATCAAGTCTTAGTCTTTTTCATTCTCATTAATGAGCCACAAAATACTTCTAAAGATTTCTTTTGAGGACAATGGAGAATCCATCTTAAAGATTTCTCACTTGTGTAATGCAAGAATTTTCTTGATTTGCTTCCTTACAAGCATAATTGAAGAATTAGAGAAAGGCTTGAAGGGGCTCAAATTAATGTTATCTTAGATTAATGAGTGATTCAAAGAACTACTTAGGTTTAATGCAACTAGTAAAGAAGATAGAAAATATGTTGTTGTAATACTTAAGAGAGAAATTTGTATTGGAGGCTACTTCTATAATCATTTGGAAGTTACATCTTTTAAAAAAGTGAAAAAACTTGCATTTATATGTCTTGAAATGACTTGTAAAAAATTAATAATCTTGAACTCCTTTAGAAAAATACAAGGGTTTGAGTTAACAAAATAAAAATGAAAGTTAATGTAATTAGAGTTGATAAGATCTACTTCTTATTGGGAGAAGTCTCATAAGAAATGTGCAGATTATACTCATATGCCTACAATAGGTTTGGATTTCTCATCAAAGAGATAGAGGGAGATGAAGTGGCACAAGAAAGGAAAACAAAGGTAAAAAGGAAATTAAGAAGTGGCATAAAAAAAAGGTATCCCACTTGCCGAAATTAATTAAGTAGCAGAGAAATAAAGGGAGAAGAAGGAGTTGAAAAAGGATAGTTCATCATAAGAAAATGAACAAGCTCATTTAAGACAATTGAAACTTGAGCTAGAATCGTAGACTTCAGTGGAGCAAGAATTTGAAATGGATAGAAATGACCTTCACAAAAATATTTCCAATTGTTACTAAAAGATGTGAAAGAATGGCTCAAAAGGAGGATCATTCTTAAGAGGTGGAGGGATAGAATTTGTAATCACTTACATCACTAAAACATTAAAAACAAGATCATCAACAAGCACAACTTTTTGAACTATATTTCTCATCTTCTATCTACTCACTAATTCCAACATGCAGTGTTAAAAATAGTGTTGAAACTAATTACAAATTCCAAGAAGAAGAAATGATTTACTTCCCTTTAGCAAAATAATCACAAGAAGGTAATTTAGAGGTATTACAAAAAGGAAGCTCCTTCAAGTTCAAATATAAGATCTAGTTAAGAATAGAGAGGGATAAGCAAAGAGAAATTCCCTAAAAGAGAAAAAATTATTTTTAGCAAAATTGCCCACCGCACCAAATGGTACATAGACAAAACCATAATGGAGTGGCAAGTTAATTATAACCAAAGAACAAGACCCTTTGCACATGATAAATTTGCAAATTTCATTAATATTATGTCCTTCTCTGAACTAAGTTTTATCCTATTCAACTTGAACAATATAGTACCAATCATGATGGATAAATCCTAATCAATCTGGACATTGAGAGTGATTCGTGTGACCCAACACCTTGACAGCTATTTCTCTAACAATTGATTTCTAGAAATCTTGCAACTTTTAACCTTGTTCTCATGAAAAGGTTTGTCATGGAAAGCTAGTCCAATTTTAAAAAGACATGCCTCATGTTAATCATCAAGCATACGATGATCCAGCAAATTGTAACCTAACATGATAACTTTGCATATTCATACAACATAAAAGGTAAATATCTATCATAACACTTACTAAAATAGGATTAAATAAGTGATCATGGTTTTTCTCTTGCATGCTATACAAATAATTAAAATAAAAATATCTAAACAAATGCCTCTTGCTCCATATTTTTGTAAATATATGTAACATCTATTAATATTTATGCATCCATGAACATAAGCTTTAATAAAATCTTATTTAGATTGCATACCCATAAGAAGAACATAAGAGAATATCTAAATTTAATTTTGTTACTAATAATTGATGAAAACATTAAAAAAGTGGATAAGATAAAATTCACCAAAGAAAACTGAAATAAAATATATTAAATAATGGATTTAATGCCTAGAATATACCACCTTATATCCATCAAGTGCACATTGCACTAGCTGTGAGATTTCTAAAAGCACATCCTCCAGAGATGACTCGTGAGAAAAAACTTTGTCAAATGTGAAACAATACTTTTGAGCGATTTACAAATAAAGCAAAAGAAAAAGCATCAGCTACAGAAGGCTCATCCTTACATATTATAGTTTCCAAATGACATTATAAAATAGATGAAATCTTGCATGTAATAAATTAGAAAAAAATTCCTTACCACTATACATCAAATCAATGCCTCTCCCAAGAGACTCGACACTTGTTGGATATGAGATAACTGAACCATCTGCTCCCCTGGAATCAACGTCTGACAAAAAACGTAGCACTCTACAAAAAACTCGAATGTTTCCTTTTAGTTCCTACAAAACATTAAAGCTCAATAAAAGTATAATATGTGTTGTATAAATATTAGATATGAATATACATTTTGGACATGTTTCTTGTACAAGTTTCCAATGGAATGACTATCAAAGGCTCTAAGATTTTAAGGAAAAAAGCTGCAAAGAAAAAAAAAACTTTTTCTTTAAGACAACTTTCTAGGGTTCAAATGCCAGACCGTTGGTCAAATTTTAAGTATTTTGCTTCCAAATGATGCAGCTTTTATGAAAATATCAAAATATTTTCAAACACATTGGCTTGGAGAAACATATCCTTGCAAATGGAGACAGATACATGGCTTATGGAAATGAAGAAATTGAGTGATACACATGCATGTTTATTGGTTTTGGGACAAAAACAAGAATTTCAAATAGTTTAAAATTGATTTCAGTTCAACACTCAGCCAAATCATTGGTTTGGTTCAACTCAAGGTTTCAACTAATCTTGGCTAAAATTAATCTCCACCACCCTCAACCTAATTTATGCTTCCAAATCCATTACAAAATTACCTAAATACCTTCATTTTCTAACAATAAAAGAGCTCGGGTGGGTAAGTTAGAAAATGCTCTTGAAAGCTACAATAATGGTTCTAATGGATGGGATTTACAAGACTTAGTGTCACCGAATTCCAAACACCAAAGAATGGTTTCACATTCAATTTCTCTTTGTTAATATTTCTCTTGCCCAATTATCCATAACATTACTTTTACGTTTATTCTTTTAGTATTTGCTAATTAATAACATAAATAAATATTGCCTAATTTAAACATTTAATTATATAACATTGATTTTGAATCTTATCCTTTTGTTGTATTACCTACTTTTATCTTTTCAACAATCCTCTTATTAGTCGCTTGGATAGATTATGGCCTCTCAATTTTTTAACTATATTTTTTCATAATTTATTTTTTGCATCACCTAGCCAGGCAGACCAGTGATCATTATTGTTTTTAATTGTGTTATTTTGTATCATTTCTTTTTTAGTACCCAATCCCATAACTATATATACAAATGGTGGCCTTATTAATTTTACAAAATATCCCATTTACTTCCAATAGTTCATTTCTTTTCAATGCTGCACGTGCACCTTATCAACAGTTAAGTGCATTCGTGTTCTACACGCACAAGCTACCTGCATGCATGGATAGACCCATGGCTCCATCATAAATTTGTGCACCTCAGGATGCACGCTGGCAAAGACATACGTTGATAGGTGCAAAATTTGTAAAATTTGAGAAATTTTTAATTTTCAATCAAAAACACATTTTTTTTGTTTTATATTTAAAAATTGTATCCCAACCACTATATAAAAAGAAAGAAACAATGAATGAAATAATTAAAAAAAATCTGAGATGTCAAAACTCATAGAAATTCAGAACTTGAGAAATTAAGCGAGTTTTGAGAATTAGAACTTCGTAAATTCAAAATACTTTAAAGGAAATCTTCTTGGGGAATTCAACGTCCTTGTGGTAAAAACCCTCTTATCCTTCTCTTTCTCCTTCTTTCTTTGCTCACCATTATTACACTTCCACTTCTGATGTTATCATTTTGAAAAAAGCCTTTTGACGAGGGTTGAAGTTGAGAAAACCTCACAAGCAGATCATTGATAATCGATTTTAATGATAATGACAACACTATTATTAGAGTCACAATTATTGCAAGTCACCAACGATAATTTATTAACAAAGTTTCTAGAAGAAGTGCTACTTTGGAAGCATTAACAAGTGGCATGGCTAAGAATTATCAATAATAACTGATCAGGTTTCATTACAATTTAACATTAGGCAACTAACAAGGAAAAGAAGTAGCATGTCAACATCCCAACTAGCCTTATGCGCAAGCACTCACATCAGAGGAGCAAGCACCTATAAGCCCCAAGTTATAGGGATCATGGTTCCATTTGCAAGAGGAAAAGAGTAAATCTAAGAAAAAATCAATGACAAAAATCCAATGATATCAAAAGGTACCTTGCTAGAGAAATATTTAAATCTTTTTATCACTCAGGTTGCTTTTATTGTTGCTAACTCATACTACTTCTAAGGCATTGTGACTACTATGGAGATCACAATAAGCTCTTAAGTAAATTCACTCGCAACTTCAAAGGTTGTCAATGTTTGTTTAAAATGGAAAAACATAACATGCAAACAAACAAAATATGCAAAATAATGGCATTTGCATCCAACATCAAGTGTATTGCAAGAAAAAACTCATTGTCATTAGGGTTTTTGGAGGAGATCTTTTGCAATATCGATCTTTGATTCAAAATGCCAAGTTGTTGCTAACGTTTTCACTCTATTACAAATATAAAGTTTCTATTATATATTCTACATTTACTGCATTCATTCCTCTATTGTGACTACTTTTGGCCCAATTATGGGATCTTTTGATCTATTGTACCCCCTTTGAGTTGCATAATGAACTATAGTATATAACTCTTCTATGGATTGTTATGAATTTTTTTCTACCTACTTTTACAAAAAACTACAATGGAGTAAGTTTGATCTTTTATGATTATGATTAAATATAAACAATAATTGTCCAAATCACTTAAAAATTTCTATTAATTACTTCATCCTTATTTTTTTTTAGTTATACTACAAGTGCACACACTTTTTAATAATAAGCATTTTAAAATAAGGCATTTTTATATTTGAAAATTTTTGAAAAAAATGAAAATAGTACAATTCAACTTCCTCTTGTGCATGTCTCAACTCTTCAACAACAAGCTAGCTTTCAACAAAATTGTTACAACAAAAATTTCAACCATCTTTTATGGCAAATTACTATACTAGAAAAAGGCTATTGATTAAAAGGCATTTGTTAGATGACAAATTAAGCAATTGATAGATTGGTTTAAGCAATGATAGCACAACCACTAAACTCTATTTCTCAGTATATAAATTAAGAGTGGTAGTATACTAAATTTTTAAGAAAAACACATATTTAGAATGAAAATAATTGACGAAAAATTACATGTAGAAAAGGTTTTGTTTTTTAATTTGGTTGAGTGCATTTATATGATAGTAAACTCTATTTAGATTGATAATCTCACTCTCATATTCTCAAGTTGATTCCTAAGCAAGCTAGCCTGATTCGTTAATCTAGTAATAATCTCCACCAATGCATTTTTCTCCTTCTGCAACTTTGATATAGTATCACCATTGTTGATAGCATCAGCCTGTAGCTGAAAGTTATACTGTTGCAAGCTATTGTTGTACTCTTGTAGTAGTTTTTTTGTCCCTTGAATCATTTCTATCTATGTAGTAACAAAATACATAATATATAAAAAAACAAAATATATAAATATTTCTTTCAATTAAGTTCAAAAAGCATGTTGCTCTAACTGACTATTAAGATGATTTATTTCTTGTGTAGCTTTTCCAAGAACTTCCATGGGACCATAACATAAATTTTCAGAAGCAGCCCTTGCTTCAACTTCATTCTCCTTAGCTTTAATGGCAACCTAATGTGTTTCATGAGTATTGTCATTATATATAATTCAATAAAGAAACTACATTTAATTTTTAGAAGGTACCAATTTGTTAGACTCCTCCCTCTTAAGATTCTTCTTTAAGGACACCTTCATTGTCTATTATTCCTCAATCAGCGAAGTAAACTCTTCTATTTTGGAATTTATTTTGGATTCTGAAAAGAAATGAAATTTTCCAAATTTTAATAGCAATAAAACTCATCATCACGTGAAATTGTAAATTGAAAACATTCACCAATTTTAGAATGCTTTCTCTTTTCTGACTCCAACAAGCTATTGAGCTCATCATGTATCGCAAGATAACAATCTTCCAGATCAATGTACCAACTAATACAGGACTTTAGCCTCTTGATGTAGTTTCTCATATCATTCATCCTTCCTTGCAAAAATAAAATTGTAAAAATTAGAATAAACACAATTACTCAAGAAAAAAAGAGACAGATTGTTATTGTAACATAAAGATTGGGAAGCCTAGTTGCCTGGACATCTGCTTTGCTTCTGAGCTTTGATTTCTCAGACAGTAACTTTGCTACATCCTCCCTTGAGTTAAACACCTCCATTATCCCCAAATATTGCATTCATACTCGATAGTGGTAGGAGACAACGCACGTACTTTGCCTTTCCTACCATATTCCCGCCTCCAATCTTCTGCCACCTTTTTAACTGCGATTCATCCAAGTTCTCGCTCTTCAGCAAATCAATCTACACGTAAGAATTCCAAGCCAAGAAGAACACTCGCCATAGAACGAATTCAAACTGAATGTGGCGAGAAGTAAACCTACATTTGAGCGGCTTCGAGAAACATTATAGCCAGCGGTGAGCGGGGGTTGGTTCTGGTTCCTCGTGTGCATCGTCAATGAGACAAAAATGATCCAACGGAGCAACGTATTGGTAGGGTTGAAGTGGAACCCTGATGAGGTGCAGCGGTTGGATGAGGAACGGAAGATTAAAAGCATCAGACAAACAAATTACAAACCAAAGAAGAAGAAAAAAACCTTTTCTTTATCTTTCTAAGGAACTGTTTGATCTCGAGAATGACGATACTCTTTCTCTTCCCTTCTTTACACGAGCGAAGGGGAGAGCATTGTGATTCTTGAAACGAGCATGCTAGAGATTTCTAAATGACCCATACAGGCCCTATTAATTATTACATGACGAAGGAAACAGCTATATGTATTTTCTTTCAAATAAATATTATTCACCAAAAAAAGAAAACAAACAGAAATTATATTTAAAAGCCCAACTAAACGAAAAAAAATGATTGCATTAATTTTTTTATCTTAAATTTGAAAATGAGAGATAAAAAAATAAAGCTTTGGAAAAAGAATATTAAAAAAAGAATTTTATATCAATAAATAAAAATTAGACAAATATAGATATATATTTTAACAATTTGAGATTGAGAAAATAGAAACAATATTTAAAATTTTGTTATTAGTCTAGACAAATTTTATCTTTAACTTTAATTTATTTTTTAAAATGATATTAAGATTTTTTCTTATTATTTAATAAATTAATATGTTGGATAATAAATTTGTAAAAAGCATTATATTAATATTTGAATCAAGATGAATTGTGATGTCATGGTCCATTTCATCGACTGTACTGGTCTATGATAGTGATGGTCCATTCATCTTGCTTTTTTTCCATGGTTCTCTTAGTGATATAATGAAAAGTTACACTACACTTTAGCCTAATTTGAGCATAATTTTTATACTATAATAAATAATATCTCATATAATGATAATTTTTCTACTAAGTAGAATACTTTTTTTGAGTATTAATGTTCTCTAGCATTTCCATTACGCTCCTGTGTTAGATGAGTCAAGCATAAATGTTTATATCTCATATGGGCTTGTTTTAAGTGGAATTATTAATATTCAATTAAGTCAAGCCAAGAACTTTAAATGTCTAAAATAATGGTCTTCAAGGCTCTTGGAGTCATGGCAAGCTTCAAGGAAATTGAAGACATGTACTAAAATTTTTATATTTGAATTTCTCTTTATTTTTCTTGAATTTGATACTTCCATATTTTGAGATGATGTGGCATACTAGTAGTACTAATATTTGAAAATGTTATAAATTTAATAATTGTTGAATTTTTATTTTTGGGCCAAGCATTATTGATAAAAGTATAGATAATGATATTTCATTTTTTAGAATTATTTAGGAATATTTTTCATGAATTTCTTTTTATAGTCATTTAGGAAACTTGTAACACTATCATAAGATAAAACTGTTTTGGTATGGTTATATTAAAAAAATTTTCACAAAAATTCTCACAAAACACTATAAAACAACGATAGTCTCGAGATTTTTCATTGTCGCATTGGGCGAGTTGACCCGACCAGACGACTGGCCTGTCCAGGCGTTTAGGAATTTTTAAAAAAATATAATGAAATGAAAATTATTAGATTGACCCAGAACAGGCGAGCGTAGCCCGAAGGTGAAGGAAGAAGGCCGCTGGGAACACTGAACAAAATAGGGCGAAATCAATCCACAGGGAAAGTTGAACGGAACAGTGCAAGATCAAGTCAAGCAGGACCAAGTGTCTTGAGGAAGAGGAGAGCCAACCCCAAACGGCTTATGTGCCATACGAACCAAATTTTTTATAGAGTGTAATGGTAACATTAGTTGGGCAATGTGGAACTAATGTCCCAATTCGATAGTTAATGATGGTGCACAGGCAAGCACGATCTGACGACTGAGATTAATCAAGGTAAAAGACAGGAAGTACAGGAGATTTGTACCTGAGCAGATCTGCATGCGTTAAGAGGCATAAGCAATGCAGTAAACGTTTTAATTCAATTAATTTCTGGACACATTATATTAACACATATAGGACAAACTATTCTTGATCCAATGGCCCAGATCAAGGCCGCCTAGATCTAATGGCCAAGATTGATCTAGAACTATAAAATCGGGATGCAATCGGAAATGTCCATTTTAGGCTCCAAATCGAACAGTGACTACTTTGTGTTCATCACCCGAATGGCTAGTTCTATTTTAGAGCCATTTAGAGTGGATTTAGAGCTTAAATTGTGCTCTATAATTAGGGAAAGATGAAGAACTCTTTATGGTTACAATTGTTAAGTTCTCAAAGCTTTCAAATCACAACTTCGAGCAATTTCAAGTGCATATGGTGCTTCCAAATTCACAAAGTTAAAGTTGTAAGAAAGAACCCAAAATTGGAGGTTTTTGCTTCAACTATTTTCAATTTCTATTCCTCCCTCTTTTTGATTTTTCTTTGAAATTTTTATTGTATTGAGTGTGCCTCATGCTTCTTCAAATTATTTAAAGTTTATAATTTATTCTCAATTTTGTATTTGTTTCTTTTGGGTTCGGGCATCCCGGCAATTGGGCAAAAGCCTCGAGTTTGAGTTGAGCTCGGAAAAAATCTCAAGAAAATGGAAGACATGCACTAAAATTTTTACTTGAATTTCTCTTTATTTTTCATGAATTTGATGTATCCAAAATTTGAGATGATGTGGCACACTACTAGTATTAATATTTGAAAATGTTATAAGTTTAATAATTATTGAATTTTGATTTTTGGGCCAAGCATTATTGATGAAAAGTATAGGCATTTGTATTTTATTTTTTAAAATTATTTAAGCATTATTTTTCACGAATTTCTTTTCATAGTCATTTAGGATGCTTTTAACACTATCATAATATAAAATTATTTTGGTACACTTATATTCAAAATTTTCGCACAAACATTCTCACAAAACATTATAAAACCACTTTAGTTTCGTGATTTTTCACTGCAGCATTGGGCCGGCCGACCCAACACGACCACTGGCCCGTCCAGGTTTTATGATTAAAAAAATAAAAAAAAATTGTTTAATTGACCCGAAGGGGCGAGTGAAGCCCCAAACAACTGGGGAGATAAGTGAGTCGGAATCCTTATAGAGTGCAATGACAATGTATTTTCTGCAATATGGGACTAAACTGCCATTCGATCTTCAAAGAATACGGAAGGGCAGGCGCGATCTGACGGCTTATGTTAATCATGGTAAAATGATGAAATACATGTAGGAGAAACCTACGCTAGATCCAATGGCCTAGAACAAGGCTGCCTAAATCAAATGGCCAAGATTGATCTCGAAAGGTAAAATTGAAATATATTCAGAAATGTCAATTTCAGGATCGAAATCGAACAGTGACTGCTATGTGTCTGTTACGAAAAGGTTAGTTCATTTTAGAGTAGTTGGGAGTGGATTTAGAGCTCAAATTTGAGCACTATAAATAGGTAAAGATGAAGAAATCTAAGAGGTTATAATTGCTGTTGTTAATCAAGAACTATCAAAATTCTATAATACCTCAAATCAGATAATATTTTTTAAATCTATTTCATCGATTTAAAAAGAAATTAAATTCTATATATTATACATTGAGATGTCAATAATACATCGCAAGGATTTTGATCTCTTAAGGAGATTCATTTCATATAAAGTTAAGTTAATGTAACATCATAACTTTTAATATCAGTTCAACTTTTTAATAATATTTTGGATTATACTAGAAATATTGTTACGAATTTAGCAATATGATTTTTTTTTTAATAAGTGTTTTAGAAAGATATGCTATTTAAAATATCAAAATAAAAAAAGAAATGAAGAGTTGAATAAGTAACTTATATTAAATTTTGTCTAAAATCATTTGGAGTCCATTTGATTTGAAAAATGCATAGATTATCAACATAGAGATCCCATCCATTTTTGCATGCCAAACATGTCATGTCATATAAAAAAATATGCAAGAAATTAAATGCCAAAGCAATATATAGTATATAACTTAACATATTAATCCAAATGTTAAAGTTCCCGAAATATTGATTTATAATTTAACCTAGTTTAGATGTTAAAGGCTACTAATTTATATTTTCATCAACCACGAAGCATATGTACAAGAAAATTCATAGTCACCTAACTTGAAATTTAATGTTGTCACCTTCCTTCCCACGTTGGCTCCACATGCCAAATTACCTAATTTGTAAAAGCCGCAATTTTTGGGATTTCAAAAAAGTTTGTCGACAAAGTTTGCCTAAATTCACACATAATAGAAAACAATACTTTTTAATTCTTTATTGCAATGTTTAAAAGTTACACAATAAAATCTCATATTTTGAAGTTTTAATTTTGACCATTTGCCATCAAAATCATTTTATGTCTTTGATTTTTTAAATCGACAAAATTGTCCATTTATTTCACTTAAATACACTAAACTTGAACAAAATTAAGATTATACTACACTCAACATTTCTTTAAAGTTTCTTGACATATTCATAGCCACTAGTGGCTATTTCACGAGTATTTGATCACTAATAAACTCTAGAATAAATTGGATTATTAGAAATGGAAAAATACTATATTTTACTCAAAATTTTAAACAAAATCTAGTTTTCTTAAATCTTTTGATATAAATGATGTCCAAATTTTTTTAACAAATTGTAAAATTCATAAAACTATACTACACATAATTTTTTCTATTTTTTTTTAATATTTTTTAATATTTAAATAAATTTTTTCATAAAAAATAATTTCTTTTCTAAAAAATGTATCATTTTCTTACATATTTTTTTTAATTCATCAGTTTTTTTCATATTTTTCTCCCAAAAATATTTAAAGTAATATTTTTCTACA
Source organism: Vanilla planifolia (assembly GCA_023846275.1). Lineage (NCBI taxonomy): Eukaryota > Viridiplantae > Streptophyta > Magnoliopsida > Asparagales > Orchidaceae > Vanilla > Vanilla planifolia. Next base: position 5,961,047 of record JAIUJO010000015.1, on the reverse strand, counting down.
ATTTTAATCTTTTATTTGATGACCTATTTAATTCAAAATTTTATGATATTACAATAATGAATTCTTAAAAATTTTATATTCGTTATTTAATATTCTTCTTCTTCGTCAGTTGGACTCGTATCTCATCTTCTAAAAATTTATAATCTTTTATAAAGTAGTAATAAATCACTAAAAGTTATAAACTTTATAAAATTATTTTTTAATATTGTTTTGGACTTTTAATGAAATAATGTATCTCCTTTCTCTTTAATCACTATTTCACCATCCAATAAATGTACTTAATTAATTTACATTGTAGATAATGAGGTTAATCATAATAAAAATTTATTAAATAATTCTCATAACATTAAAATATTATATTATTACAATTAATTCTATAATTTGAGTCCTAATAGATCCATCATATTAAAGTGTACTTGTTCGATTGCATCATCTACAACCTATTAGATCATTTGATTTAATTCAATTAATTTCCAACTTCTCTATTTGACTTGTGTTAATTCCTCATATGTCCAAGTAACACTATTCAATCTGCATGTAAGATCATTAAATGCTCATTGAAAAATTATTGGATTGTCTATCGAGCATTCGATAAATTCTCACAACACAAATGTTGAAAAATTATCAGATTTTTTGATATTTTTCATTAGATCATTCAATCTTTTGCATGTCTATTTGATGGCCCCATTGAATTTATAATGAAGACTTTGTTTATTTCTTGTATTTTCTTTAAATCATCAAATTCCCTTCTATAGTTATCATTTCATGCACATAAGGCTTAGTGAATCCTATTACCTTATATAACTGATCCAACAAATCTTACACTAAAGGAACTTGTAATTAGTTTTTCATTATCACTTTCTTCAATACATGATAAGTTTATGAACATTCATGAGGAACCGTCATGCTTTTTTCAAATAACACTAAGGCACCAAATAGAGCTTTAGATAATTGATTGAAGCTAGCATCCAACAACTTGTTCAATTATTTGAGCAATTTTATCAACTCTAATGGTGACACATAATATAGGAGATAGGCAAGAGGAACAACACTAGGTAGCCACTTGATTTTATCATTAATCTCCCTTTTTGGAGGCAACTTTTTAAGAAACATCAGAAGCATGTCATATTCAAATTCTTTGAGAACTTCTATAACAACATCAAGTACATAATGACTTAATCATTCTTAATCTCAATCAATGTAGCAAACTTTTTTTCTTCACTTAATTTCAATCCTTTTCCAATCTCATTGTTTAAATATATTCTAGCTTATTCTTCATTTCAATTATCTTCTTCCCATAAGGATAACAGTAATGAATGGAAAGGTGTGTCTTCTTACATCACCATGATATCATCAAGATTTGACATCGGGGTTATCTTAAACTTCCTATGAAAGTTGACCCCATGAATCAAATCAATACTATCTAAAGGATTCACCAACAAGTTGATCTTTCATGTCAAACTTTCCTAAGTTAAAGGTACACCATGGGCCATTTCTACCACAACTTGAACCTTTGCATTCATTATTTTTAGAAAATTAGAAAACTTTCTCACTTGCAATCCATATTTCTAAACAAGCATAGTATCCACAAATGTATGCATTGCACCCATGTCAATCATGGCCATAATTTCTTGTCCATTTGCTTTCATCAAGATGTGCATAAACATAGAGTGTCTAACTATCACATCATTACTCATTGTGTTTAATAGTTGATTAAACCAACCATTAAAGGATCGAGCTTTTACAAAAGATTGACAAGTACAACAACTTCTCAATAAAATTCCTCATTGGCTTTCTCAACCATGAGAGCATTAAGCTTCTCTCTCTTAGGACAATCTTGAGCATGATGAGGTTCATTACACAAGGAACAATCTTGTTGATTATTAGAGTTATTTGTACCTTGGAAAGAAGATAACTTTTGCTTTCATTTCCTTCATTTTTCTAGTGCCTACCAAACTTCTTGGCATCCCACTTCTACTCTCCTTTCTTTTCCTTGTCATTTTCTCTAGATTTTGAAGGGCATCTAAAACTTTGGAGACTCTTAGTCCACAGGAGCATTGACAATAATATTATGCTTGATAAGTCTTTCACATTTTACGAAAAAAAGTTCTAATTGTATCCATAGTTGTATCATATACAAGAAGTTGAAAAGCTTATCTTTCTTAGATATATTTTGAATATCTAGAATCAAAGAACTAAATTTCTTTACATAATCTTTCATGAATCCACTATGCTTTAATCTTTTGAAGGCATCACAAGCCATCCACAAAAAGTTGTACGGGAGAAATTTATCTTTTATATCTCTTTTGAATTTTTCTTATATATAAATTTTCATCCTTCCGTCATTTGCATCATCAAAACTCCACATTTGTCATCATAATTTTGCATCTCCGATGAGATACATGGTAAAAATGATCACTTTCTATGCATCCATCAAATGAGTAGATTAAGTTTTGCTCCATGTTTTATGAGAAATTTTCTAACTCCTTCACATTCCTAATGCCATTGAAACACTTTTGTTCAAGAATTTTCACGAAGTGCCCATTTTCTTTTCTTCTCTACAACTAATTAGGAGTTATGGCCAAAGCTTATACTATCACTGTTTTTGATAACAAAGTGCATATGAAATAGTGTTTTTTATTAACTTAAAAATTCCTTTTAAATATGTTTAAATTATTTAATTTGTGTATGTCATATTTGAAACTTGAGAATTTATTGATGAATAAGCTTTTTAAAATCATGCCAAGATAGTAATGATAGAACACAAAATCTGAGTATTTTATCGTGAAGGTTTCAATTTGAGAAATCTGTATGTATGCGGTTTATATTTTTCAAAAACTTTTTAAAATTTTCATAAATATTTAAAATTAAAAAAAAATTTAAAAAGATAAGAAATTTAGGTTAATAATGAAATAATCCTCTTATTAAATAACAGAATGTTTTCTGTATTGTCTCGAGCATTTTGGCAAAGTTCAGTAGTGCATAAATGAAGCATGAAGAGAAAGTACTTAAGGAGAGTGTTAAAGGAGATTTGGCTTGAGATCTTGTAGGAATTAAAAGAAAACATAGAGAAAAAGAAAAAAAGCAATCAACCAAATCATTTGATGCAATCTATAAAACATAGCCAGTGATGAGGCTTTGGCTGTGTAAATGGCTTAGTTAGTTGATCATTGTTCTAGTGTGCTAAATTAACTAAACAAATACAATTGATTTAGGAAAGACACAATAACAATTGCCTTATTTAATCCTTTCTTTCACAAGTGATTGTTAACATCATACAAGTATGATGAGCTGACCAAATGAATATGATGGGTTTTGAAGAAGTTCCAATAGAGATTTCCCATATATTCGATAATTTGGCTTATATATGCCATGGATCATATGATTTGATATAGAGATCATACCATATAATATGAAGCTAAAAATGTTGAAGTATATAATCTTATTTAAAGATTATTTGAAATAGTTTTTGTTAGTGCTTTTTAATAAAAAGTAGCAATGATGACAAAATATAATATGAATTGCATAAAAAATTAGAAGACAAGATAAAGGAAAAGGATTGTCCAAGAAAGCAATATCTCGAAAACATTAGATACCTTAACCAATTAATTATGATATAAGGGAGTTGCTTTACTAAACTCTAATCTAACATTATGCAATGACATCACTATAAGAGCATTAGCATAGCATGATATCATTTGCATATGTTTTAATATTGAAATAGCCTTTTACTATTATTAATATATAAATGTATATAAAAAGATTATTATTTAAAAATTAAGTAAATATTTATTGAAGCATAAGTGAGATAAATTCAATCAATGTAATATAACAAGATTAAAGAGATTCAAAAATCATATGCAAAGTAATAAAGATTTACATAGTAATATATCCAAACCAATTAAAAAATTAAAAGAAATAAGATAAATTATATATGAAAGTTGCATTCCTAGGCACTAAGATAAATGAGTGTAACATCCTAAATCATCAAATTATGTATGAATCAAAATGTCTCTAAGAGCATGCCAATCCCTTAGAAAATAATATTTAAAATTATAAAAAATAATATTTAAATAGATAAAGCTCATGGAGATGAGTACAACCACATTTGTTTCATCCCAATCCCCTTGTTTCAATTTATAGCAAATTATCAACATAAATAATCACAAATATTAATTTAGTATTCTTCTAATATGAAATAAATATTTAATAAAGCAAATTATAGCAAATTACCAACAATTTCTTTTTCATCATGGAATTCACATAACTTTATTTTGCCTCACTTGTGCATCAAGACTTACCTATACTTTAGTCATTTGCCCTTTCTCTTTATTGTGCCAATATTTCTTTAGGTGGTGCATTTACAGGTGTCAACTTGTTGAGCTTAGTAGCTTTGAGGGTGGTGGTCACTTGGATAAGGTTTTTGATGAAAGTTCTTATCAAGTCTTAGTCTTTTTTGCCATTGGATGACACACTTTTAAGGAAAATATGCTTTTCCTTTTGGCTTCTCAATAAGTGTGAAGGAGAATTCTTTCTCATTAATGAGCCACAAAATTCTTCTAAAGATTTCTTATGAGGACAATGGAGAATCCATGTTAAAGATTTCTCATTTGTATAATGCAAGAATTTTCTTGATTGGCCTCCTTACAAGCATCATTGAAGAATTAGAGAAAGGATTGAAAGGGCTCAAATTAATGTTATCTTAAATTAATGAGTGATTCAAAGAATTACTTAGGTTTAATGCAACTAGCAAAGAAGATAGGAAATATGAAGAGAGAAATTTTATATTGGAGGCTACTTCTATAATCATTTGGAAGTTACAACTTTTAAAAAAGTGAAAAAACTTGCATTTATATGTCTTGAAATGACTTGTAAAGAATTAATAATCTTAAACTCCTTTAGAAAAATACAAGGGTTTGAGTTAACAAAATAAAAACAAAAGTTAGGTAATTAGAGTTGATAAGATCTACTTCTTATTAGGAGAAGTCTCATAAAAAAATGTGTAGATTATACTCATATGCCTACAATAGGTCGGATTTCTCATCAAAGTGTTAGAGGAATCCTCAAAAAAGTAGAGTTCGTATTGTCTTAATGTTAGGTACCAACCTAATCACTTAATTAATAAAAAAAGCAAGTGTTTTTTGCGTATAAAATATTGAGTGAGAAAAGTAAATTCTATGTAGAGACATGACGATATCACAAAATCCTTAGTACTAACTAAAATAAAATCATACAAATAAATTATGATCATAATATAATATAGGTATAACTTGTATAACAATATATATAAAGTTCAAATTGATGTTTTATTTTACTTTCAATTACCCAATCTATACTAACTATTGCTCACTCTGAAATCTTAAGAGTGTGGCCTTCTCTCTTGGTGTCAAATCCCCAAATCTCAATTTAATAGATGCACGATCTGTGATGTAAGCTCAAATGATATTTAATTATTTCAAAAGATAAATCCAATAAGACAACTAAACATAAAGGAATGCTAAAATAAACAAATATGTTGAATAAAATAAAATCCATATCATAACCATGATAATAAACCACTTGTGATGTTTGAAATCATATTAAATGTCATGCATACTATAAGTAAACTACATAAAATATAAATACTAGTTTTTTTATTCTTTCTAATTTTTAATATTTTATATAATCATAAAGTTCAGTATTATTTAAATCATTATTCTCATTAGATCCAATAATTATATCAATATATAGCCTCTAATCATCATCTATGTAATCTATCTAAACAATATTAGGTAGATGTCTAATCAAAATATTGATACTCTACGATAACTCCTTAGGTTTAGTGCCCTATGGTAAGTATGGTCCCTATATCTTATGATAAAATTTTGTTGGCTTAGTATGATCTGTTATAAATAATGACGTCATAAGACATACACTATTCATATATTTAATTTGATGATCAATACTTTATTATAACATCTATTGGGTTTAGTGTCATCAATATCATAACACGCACCAAAAAAAGTCTAATTTGAAGATGAATACCATAACATCTCCTAGGCATAATATTAAAGACAATATCATTAAAAACTATTTTTTATTTTTCAGCTATATAATATCGTATGATATGTTAATAAAACTATTGAATATATATATATATATATATATATATATATATATATATATATATATATGCCAGCATGTTTATTATTATCAAAACTAATATATTATTTATATTTTAAGTGTTTTTATTTTATATTGCTTTTACTTACTTTTTTTATGATGCCATTTAACAAATACATTAACAAAATAATGTAAATCATGTAATTAATAAAGTCATGTTCCAAGTAATATAAAAAATCATTAATATCATACTAAACTATAATATATAAGTATTTTCCACCATAATAAATATAATTTTAAAGAAACAAAAAATTAATATTATGTTAGATCACAAATTATAAATTTATTTATATTTTCAAGTTTTATTTATTAGAAAAAATTTATAACAAAATATATTAAAGAAATATTACTAAAAAAATACTATCATGTTACATAACATGTTATCCAATTTTTCTATCTAAATAATATAGTTATCTTCCCTTTTGAATTTTAATTTATTTTTAATTTTTCAAAATATTATATTTATTTAAGGGTCAACATACATCCTAATTATAAGTAATTAAAATCATGTAAATTCTCTTTTTATCATTAAGTTGTTACTATATCATACTTTAACAATTCTTTAAATTGTATCATACAATTATCTAGAACTAAGTAATCTATATTATATCGTACATATATGATATCATTATTGTATTAGACGATCGACTTTATTCCTCATTTCCTAATATATTAGTTTATTTGAATCTACAAATAAAATAAAACTATCATACTCTGCGATAATAATTTTGAATTAATGTTCAAATTCGACTCCTTATATTTTAATATATTTTTTATGTTATACTATGATACATATAATCACACTATATGATATGGAGACTTCTTTAATGATTTTATCATATGATTAATCCTATTTTACTAAATGGTTTTATTTCACTCTACTAACATCATCCGCTTTTCATACTAATTTGATAAATGCACAATATTATACGATTCAACTCTTTTAAAATTATATAACTTGAAATTGCACCTTATGATCACCAACCTTGTACTAATCTACCTATTTAGAATTATCAATTCTCTTTCAACTAAAATAGATCATACAATATGATGTTTATATTATTTTGTATGATAGATTCATCTATGCAACAATATGATTATAATAACTGATGTATGATTTTTTGTTTGAAAATTATGGTTTGATGATGGAACTGCTAATGCTATTTGCAAAGCATGCTTTCACAATTCTTGAAGGTTGATATTTTTCTTATCTCTGCAATTTGTTAAGTCCCATTAGTTATCTTGTTATGCCTTTTTATTGTTTCCTTTTACGGAACACATGGTCATGGTATTGGCTCTGTGTTTCCTTCTTGGTTATTAGCATGTTGATGATGATGATGACAGTGAAGCCTCAAGTGATGAAGATGATGAATATATCCAAAATCCACAAATCGTTCTTAGTAGGGAAGTTGTTTATAAGGCATGTTGTTGGTGTCTACAATTATTTTTTTGCTTTCTTGTGTGGAGTGATGAAGATGCAATAAGCATGATGTGATGTCATAGTTATTCTATATGATAAACTAGGTGGTGTTAAAGTCCATGATATGTTGCGGTGTTAATGGTCAGCAAAGATTGATTGACATATATTGTACTTTAACTTTGAGATGATGATAAGGCTTTCAAATTATTTGCATAAGGTCTTGGATTTTGGATCGAATAGTTTATATTGAAACTATTGTGCAAGTCTTTATCCAATAAAGTAAATGCCTTTTTGTTCTAGTTACAGAAGTTTCAACAGAGTATTTAGTTTTTAAGTTTTATGTCCATTTCCATCTGCAAGGACGGTCATTCTAGCAAGTTATTCTTTCATTTGACTAATTAATGCTCTTTATTAATGTTCCAAAAATCCTAAATAATAAAAAACTAAAGTGTTATTCTAATTAAGTCTTCGTAGTTAGGTAAATTGGGTAAATTTCTTTAATATTGTTCAATTTGACTTGAGGACATTCAATCAGTTTTTGTGCCTAGTCATTGACTCAAAGTTTGTGCTTTGGTTAAAACATGGTTGAGTTAGTATAAGTGCTTTAGACTATTTTTCACATGTTTGAAAAGAATGCTATATTGGAAACGATTTTTTACTTGCTGATTTGCTATATTATTCTAATATTTTTCTCTTGTGTATTCAAAAGAGTAGTTTTTTAAGACAAAGCTCATTCATCGTAAAGAATAAGCCAGTCACTTGGAGGTGGTGAAGTTGATATGCATAAATTCGAGAATTTTCAAATGTCATCATTATACCTTAAGTAAAAAAATAATCACAGATGGCCTCTATAATTTGATTGGGTGATATAAGCTTACCAAAATTATTTCAAAGAAATTGATCATCATAACTTCGATATGTATCTTCTCAATTTTAGCTCTTTACATCAATTCCATCTATAGATTTTCATGTTGTTCACTCTGTTATGTTGAACTTTTAGCTCTTTTCATGTTGCTCCATCTCTAGATTTTCATATATTATTTTTTCTTTTTCTCATATTTGTATTATTTTAATTTTAATTCTAAATTTATTTTTACTTATTTTTCTAAGATTTTAATTTTTTTTCATATGATCACTATCCTCACTCAGGATTCCATATCAGATTATTTATCATGGAGCCATCGCTCACATTGTCTAGTATTTGGTAGTCACATGGTGCTATACTTGTCGTGCTATGGCTCAAAATTTAGGTACTACAGACAATAGGGGTGATGGTATCATATACCATTGTACCATTGCAAGCATTGTTTAGAATCTTGTATTCATGGTGGAGCGTTTTTTGTTTTTTTGTATCTCGTAATTTAGGTACCAACAACACAAAAGGTGATTCTCTCATATCGAACAATCACGAGATGGGGTCTTAGAGAAATCATCACATTCTTATTTCATCATTTTCGTGTTCTAAATTTATTTAGCCAATCATTCTCTCTCTTTTTTTAATTTCTTTTTCTATCATCTATTTCTATTTTTTATTTTACTTTTTTAATTGCCATATGTGTGTGTATATAATTATAGTATGTTGTCATATAAATCAAAACATAAGTATAGATAAATATATGTTATGTAGTATGCTCATATCACAATACATCACAATTCAAAATAATATTTTAAAATAATTTAACAATTTAACTAACTTATATTATAGTTTTAGTTTGTTAATATGATGACTCTTTTATGTAACTTTTATTGCCTTGTCATTTTTTTATCATTGTTTTTTTTAATAATTTTTATTACATGTTGTTAGTATTTATTTATATTTTATTGATAAGATTTTTGAAATTCTTAAACATTATTTTAAGTATTTTTTTTATTATTTTTCTAAACTATATATTTTTTATACAATAAGTATTCACAAACATAGTTAGAAAATATTTTGAAATCCTTCTTTTACTTTACGGAACCATTGCCCACATTGCCTAGTATCTTCTACTTATGATGATAGTGTCCTTGCCGTACCGTTACTCATAATTTAGCTACTAATGACAACAGGGTTGATCTTATCATATATCACTATAACATTGCCCATAATTCAGGTGCCAACAACTGTAAAGGTGATTCTCTCATATCGTATGGTATATTTTTGCTTGTCATATTGTGCGATTAAGCTTATTGTATGGTATGTGACATAGACTTTCTTAACAACACTACCAAATTCAAATCAGTATTTGGTTACTTCAAAACCATCGCTCGAGCAGCTCAATAGAAAATTTAACAGCATTCCAAGGGAGGAAAATCTCAGTCAAAAGTATACTTTTAATAGTCCTTTTTATGCAATTCAACATATGAGCTCTTTTATGAAACTCTTTTCTCAGATTGAAGTAGTTTCTACGGTGACTTTCTTAGGTGAAGCTTTGCTTATTGCAGCCCTCCAGGGCCAAGCACAAGCTATTATCTTTTTCTTTTCTCCCAAGCTCTTCTTTTTTTTTCTCAGACCTCCTCATGCATAGAGCATAGCTAAAAAGCATTGGGGAGGGTAAGAATATTCTTTTTTATAATAATAAAGAAGATTATATAGAATATTGTTTTAATTTTCTTTTAAAAATTTATAAAAAAATTTAAAAGACTTCAAAAAATCACAAATAATGTACTGCCAAATATCTCAATTCAAGATTTTCTCAATGGTTTGCCCAAGTTTCAAATCTAGCTATTAGCCACATGATATTTTTTTTTGAGATGCATCAAAATATATTGATTTCATAGTGTTGGATCTGTATAGATTACATTCAACATTAAATACACAAATGCAAATGTATTTTATAATTAAATAATTTAGGCTATCATACTAATGCTCTTGTGTTTGATGCAATTGCCTTTCAATTATACCTAAATATGCAAACATATTTAATTAAAATGGCTTGGATATTGCCAAATGTACTTTTTGAGAAGTAGCAGCATATGTAAAAGACTAGTTAGTGCACATGATGATATAGTAATAAATACTGCAATTTTTCATGAATTACACCTTTGAAAAGATAGAAATATATGTGATTTATGTGCCTGCATATCTCAAACAAGAATTCAAAGGAAAAGAATAGTAATATGGATTAGATGCATGATATATAGATAGTTGGAAGTAATGCATTATGGAATTTGCACCTTATATATTTACTCAAGCACTTCTGTGACATCGTGAATCCTTGTCTCTTCACACTATGATTTTCCTTCATGTTTGCATATTATTGGTAATCTATGAACTATTTTTCAGTTTGCAATTTTGATATAAAACCTCTAATCGGCACTAAAAAAATGCTTCTAGGTGATCAAAACCTAGGAGGCAAAATTTATTTGTATTTACAGAGAGCCTAAAATGAGCTGTTGCTCTTTCATTCTTGGTTTTCATAGGAACATAAGAATATTTGGATTCCTTTATTTTTTTTACAACAGCATGAAAGGAGCAGTTAGCATCATCTTTCTTAATTTTTTGTTTTTTTCATTGTGATTTAGTTGATGAATGAAGACCTTCTTCAAGGCTTGGTCTTGTAATAAAAGTCGAATGAGAAAGCTGTTTTAATTGTTGCCTGCTGCTTGATCACATCATTAAGAGAGGTATGTTTTTGACTTTGCTATTTTTTTACGGCATCCTTAATGATGCAATGAAAAAAGAATGAAAAATTTGATATATTTTTGGAAAACAATTCAATTTTCTTTTTCATTTCTATAGATATGTGCTTCATTTTTTGTAAAGAACGATCGAGGTTGTCCCATTGATTCAAAAGCCAGACTAAAAGCATTTGGAGAAGATAGTGTTGCCAATGACATGCCTGGTGTTGAGTTATGAAAAAAGATGATGATAAGCCTTTATATAGTAGTCCTGAGGATGAAATGGCTGCTTATTGTTCTGAAGTTGAAAATGATACCTCACCAGTTGACAATGATATCTATGCTAGAGTTGCATATTGAAGAAGATGAGGATTCTGCAGAAAATGATGTAGAGAGTGAATGAATTTTTCCCTGAAGTGGACAATCTAGTGTTATTGATGGTTTGGAAGATGATGCCTGCAGGAATGACAGTGATGAAGAAGGTTCAGATGATGGGGAATTGGCTAATGTTTGTGACACTAAAGAATTGAATAAAGAAATAGAAGTGCAAGCCATACGTATTGATGGGTAAGATGAAGATGCTGATGACGTGAAAGATCCGTCAAATATAAAGAAGAGGAAACTATGCAATTTTGTTGATTGTCTGAATGCTGTTGTTGCAAGTCCACATTCTCTTAAAAGACTAGCAGTAATCAAGGCTGCTGAAGTTTCAACTGATGGAGCTGATGGTATTGTTTCTAATGAAGACTTCCAACGTATCAAAGAATTGAAGGTGGACTTCATCTTTTATCTTCTATATTCAGTTTTCTTAGCAACTCATCGATTATCTTGTATTTATTGAAAGCATGGCTTCTGCAAACATTACCTTGTTCATGCAGATGTTCTTGACCAAGCTTTTAAATTGAAGGCTATCTCCATTGTTATCAAAATAAATGAGCATTAGTTATATGCAGGGTCTTCATGTCTTGACTAGAAGTTTAACTTGAGAAATCATATTCAAATGTTTATTAGGAAAATAAAGAGGCAAAGAAGGCCTTGTCTCAACATGGTTTATTAAGAAAGAATGAAGGCTGTAAAGGAACAACTTCTGAAATTCCATCTTCTAAGCAGCTAAGTGCAAAACGTTTGAACCCTGTTAAACTTGAGGTAACTCTCTAACATGGTTGCTTTCTATTGGATTGATGGCCCTTCTGATTTCACTTCGCAATGTGTATTATTCATGCATATTTCATGGCTTTTTAATGGCCTGATGATGTTAATGTTGATCTTGTCTGGAGAAGTGAAGCTATATAGTTAGTCGTACAGGTGTATCAGTCGACTTAGTATTTGAAAGATGAAATACCGATGACGTGCTTTTAATGGACACATAATTCTTCATAGGATATAACTTAATTTCATTGTTAGGGGGATTATGTCATGTTTTATACTTTGACCATGTTTTATTTGAAGTAAAATTAGGCAATAGCAAGTAATTTCTAGCACAAATGGAGTTTTGTTTTATCCAGCAAAAGCGTCATAGTTATATTCAATCTAGAAATTAGCTAATGGAAGCATTATTACTATGCTGTGTCAGCAATTTTAATGTCTTAAGCACGAAGAAATTTGTGCTCAATGCTACGAAAATATAGCTCATAGGTTCCTGCATTCTTATAACATGGTTGCTTTCTTTGATGTTTCTCGCCAACCATTCTTTGGGAGTGATCTTATTGAAATGGGAGGAATAAGAATAATCAGAACCTCTTGGATGTATTCAAGTTTATTTTTTACTTTTGAGTTCAGAGCATACAGTGACGTTTAACCCATCCAAGCTGGTTTGGCATTTTTAAAAGCAAATTTACAAACTTCATTGGTTAACAAATGATAATCATGTGTTGTGTTTAGGCACACATCAGGAGCAAGCTCAGCAAGTTGGAGAGAGTAGCTCTTGTTCGAGTAGGTAGTGGGGATAGGGAAAATACAAGGCTAAAACTGTGGTGAAATAAAAATAGGTATGTCATAGTTATATTTGCCATTTTTAATTGTAAGAGCATAATGTTTTTTTTGTTTTGTTACATGATTTTGCTATTTCAAAGCTTATTTTTATCTGGGTTGGCTTGAGATAAGTTGTTATTACTGTTTAACCTGACTGGTGGGCTAAGCAACAGGTAGAAGCAGCACTCAAAGGCATTGCTGCTGGCTACAAAAATAGCAAGAGTAGCTCATTCTCGTCAAGAGAAATAAAAGCGGCAAAGGCAAGGTGGTAAGCGTAGAGGGGAAGGAAAGCATGGAAGTGAAGCTCGAGAACTCCAATAGATTTCAACAATTTGGGATCACATTTTTGGTTGGACTTATATCTTTACTTTGCTTCCCTTTTATCATTCTAATTAGTTTCCAAATCCTTAAAGATATATATGTGATGTATGAGGCCAATAATTATTGATTAAGAGTTTGATTTAATTAATATTTTCCATTAAAGAGGTGTAAAGGATGTGTAAACCAAGGCCACCTTGAAACAATGTTTTGAATTTCATTTAACTTTTATATTCAACTTCTAGTATTACAATGATGTAGTCTTTTTTAAGTTTAAAAGTCGAGAAATTTTTATGTGAATATGAATAAAGACTTAAGTTAATAGAATAGATGTCAAGACACTTTTTTAAATCATAACGAAGGTAAATGATAAAAAAATATGTTCATGACATTTCATTAATATTTTAATTTTTAGCTTGTGCATTAAGTATTAGATAAGTAATATAATAAAATATTTTGTATATTTGAGGATGAATTGTGTCAATGAGGTGTTTTTAATAAAAAAATTTTATATTAAAAGTAATGTATTTGTAGTAGAGGTTAAGAATAAATCTTAGTGGTGATATTATTAGAATGATTATTTGTATTTTGTTATGTATAACTTATAAAATTAATAATAGTGAATAATATTTTTTTTTATTTTTAATTTTGATTATATTTGTGAATGTTATATTTTTGATAAGCACCAATAATAATCATTCTTAAGTTTTAGAAAGTTATGTATTGCTTGAGTTAGTTCATGATGATATTTGTAATAAATGAATATTTTATTTCAAAATAAAAATAGATATTATTTATCATTTAGTTATGACCTTAATCATATGAGTTGGATATCTTTTGTAGTTCATAAAATAAAGGTATTTTAAAAATATAAGGAATTTGAAGGTCTTATAAAAATAAAAAATTGGTTTAATATAAATTTTTTTTAAACTAACAGAGAAGAAAACTTTTTATCTAAAGAATTTGATTTTTTGCACAAAAACATGAAATTCATAAGCAATTGTTTATTATAAAAGTACCAAAAAAAAAATAAAATTGTAAAAAAAGAAGAATACAACAATTGTTGAGATTACTTATATTGAATGAGAAAAATATTATAAAATAAATTTTGAACAACTATTACTATTTTTCTTTATATTTTTGCTTTGACAACTTTAGATGAATATAATAAATTGAATATAAAGAGTAAAAGAATATAGTTTTTTGTTCTTTCATGAAATATAAGATTTTTTTGTCATTGATATTATTAATTTATTATCATAAAATATTTCTATGTGATTATATTATTCTTTATGAACAAACATCCACATATTATTTTTTTCAATAAATTATATTTTCTTTCTTTGATCTTTCTCAATGAGCTATTGTACAAAAACTATGCTTTGAAAGACAGTTTATTTTGGAATGTCATTATCTTCAATATTGCTATGAGGACCAATTTTTGTAGACTAGTTGAAGGAGAGTTTGTGATTTTACCATAGTTGAAGCTATGGATACATTATTCACACTTGTTCAGCAGTCGTCATCAAAGCAGACGATTTCTTAAATATAGTTCAATGAAGGACGGTAGCTTTTTGGCTGTGTCCAGCACACTACCCATCATGTATATGCCAATATCCAAGGCATCCACCATTCCCACATGATTCACAAGTAGCAAAAAAAAGTTAGAATGTCGCCTCCCCTGTTGTGCATTCTCGCTCGAGTATTCTTCGCTCTTGGCATCAAAAGCTCCACCCATGCTGAGGTGGTCACCTGCCACCTTTCTCCTCCCCAAGCATAAGAATTAAGTGCACAAGCACTCGTGCTATCTGAAACAAAGATGGATATGTGATCCATTCTATTGGTTCGTCAGCATCAACCTGCACGCCTTCCCCTCAACCTCATCATCGCTATTCACAGTTGACGTCAAATCCTCTTCATGACGTTCAATGAACTGTACCAAATCATAGCAAGCATGCCAGTAAATCAATGGGCTCGCTCCTCTCATGGTTGCCATTATCTCTGGTCGCATCAACACGAGATACAACATATAGTCAGACAGGCACTTGCATGCCTGCATCGCGGGCGAAGTGCTCTTCTGTGCTCTTAACCCCTTAGACTATGGTTGTGTTTCATGAGGATGATGCAATGGGTGCAGCTCCCGGGGCTTCTAGTGGTAGCATAGCTGTGTCGCAATGTGCCACACAAGAACTTGCTGATTGGCTCACAAGCCTTCTGTCAAATAAAGGAATGCAAAGACAACCCATACTGGGGCATCGACTTGTCGGAGTGCAGTGAGCCCTACCTTACCATTGAACTACCCCCACTAAATTTGTAAGCGATTTTTAACATGTGTAGTGATGAGCTCTAGAAGAAGTTGATTGCCTTTACTGACTTCTGTGATTACAAAGTTTAGGATGAAAATCCACTGGTCCAGCTTCAAAACAATACCGTTGCCTCCTGAAATGCTCTAATGGGTCATCTAAGCTTGGATACTATTCTGTGTGCCAATTTGTTTATCCTCCTGTTCTTTGGATTGTCTAGTGATACATGTTCGTTTGGCTGTACTGCTACATTACTGAAGCAGTTGGTGATCAAGTTGAGTTGCGACTTCTCTAAAGGCCTCCATCTTCTTTCATGCCACAATCTTCTCCTTATTCAGAGAATGAGCTGGACAAGAACAAAACCCAGTTGCCCAGTTTCTTAAATTCGAGAAGCAAGATCACCGGCCAGTTGGAGAGCAGGAACATGAGAGATGCAACGATATCAAGACATATGGAAGATCCAAGCAAGACATAAGTGATCGTGATGTCAATAATGTTAAAGCCATGCTTTCAGGAGAAAACGAACAACACGAAAGCGAGAAGGATACCGGAGGAACAGATCACCCTGAGGATGACGTCGCCACGTGAGCAATTAACAACGCCTTTCGTGTAGATCTCATCATTGGCATAATTGAGTTCCATGCTTGTCGGGCCCAAAACTTCCTTGACAGTCATCTCCTTCAACATGTCTCCAATTACCTTGTATACGTCCACAACTGGAATAACGTCTAAGAAGAAAAGCTTGCAAACTGAGTACATATCGAAAGCTCCTTTTATAGCATTCAATTCATCTTTTCCATTTTCGTCCTACATACGTGCACAATTGTCCTACTGTTGGAAGAAATCTGGTTTAAATGACTTTGCTTGCTTGAAAATCCCACGGAGCTACGAAAGCTGTCAATGCTGGCTTTGCAGAGCAAGTAAGACTGCTCTACATGCTTGGTGATGGCGACAAAGAGTATGACCAGGGTGGGAGCGAGCAAGAGGTTACTTCAAAAAGACCAGAACAGAACGTAGACGACAATGATGATTTCGTAGGCGGGGGCAAGAAGGTGTCGAGCCACAGCTCATAGTCCTCCATGGAATAAGCGATGTTGGTGTCTAAGCCACCAAGGTGAAGTAGAAGGAAAGGTGCCCAGAATGTGAGGATGGCGTTGTCACTATTGTCATCCATGCTGCTGCTTAGCTAGCCAAGAACAAAGTCAGTCAACCAAGTTTGCCAAAACATAGTTGCTCCAAACAGCCAGACTTATCCATGCTCTCGATACTGAGGTGTTTCTCAAACGTCCAAGGAAGACGAGCACAATTTGTATCGCAAGGCTTACCATTATCAAAAAACATACATCCCAATTGCTCGACAGTTTCTTATATTTTCCCAGAATATAAATTAATTTTGTGTCTTCTGTGAGATCAACTTATTACAGAAAGTAAAAATAATTTCATTTCTCCATTCATTTCGATCTCCCTACTCCATTTTCTAGCATGTGAGTGTGAATATATATTTGACTGGGAACCCAAGCAAGTTTGGAGCAATAGCCAAAACAGGATCAACTTTCTCAAGTCAAAACAGCACAAAATATATATTTGTTTAGGGGACACCTCCGATTTATAATTGACATGCAAAGGTTAAATAAATTCCTTGCTTCTGTAGGAGACTGCTAGATAGTTAACATCCTTTCCTTGATGCCTTTCAATCTTTCTTACAGTCATTCCAAAAAACATACATCATCGACGACTCCAATCTTTTGCAACTCTCTTCTATGGCACAACTTTGCTTCTCAGTTTTCTTATATGAAAAAGCTCATTGTAATGGGACTACTAGACTTATTTATAAGCTGAGACAATAAGGTCGTGGTGACCTGAACTCTTCAAAGCTCACTATTGAATTAGGCTTGGGAAGAGAGGGTAGTTAAAATAATTTTTATCCTATCCATACCAGGACTGTTGAGAATTTGAAAATCTTATTCCCTATAAGTTTCAACATGACCTTTTTATGAAATACCTAAATATTCTATTATTTACAAATATATTATCTTATTTAATATTCTTCTGTAATGATATCTAGAAATTACATAACGTATTTTCATTAAGATTATAGAGGCAAATACTATTCATTTTTATTAGAGTACAATATACGTGATTTGGCATGCCATACAAGATGCTCAACATATTGTACGTTAGGTTATAAAAGTTAAGGAATTAGCAATAATATAGGATTAGTGGTAGAGTGGTTTTACATAAAACATATAATGCAATGAATTTAATGTATGGTATGCTATTAAAAATTTTACAAAATATATAATACATTAAGTATAAAATATGGCATGCTAATACTATAGTAGGGTGAAAAATATAGATGATAATTTGAGTGAAATAATCATAAGAAATATGGTGTGTGTGTGTGTGTATGTGTGTATGTCTATATATATATTTAAAAAATTATTTGGTGATAAACATTCATGTTTATATATGTAAAAAATAAAAAAATAATTTGAAAAAGTTGTTTTCGTCCTAAATACAATTAGTAAAACTTGTTATTATGATATATGCACAATATTAAATTAATATATAAAATGTTTCATAATTAAGATATTTTTGCATATTATTTATTATTTTTTTACTCTTACATAGAATATGATTTTTCTAAGAGGTTGATTATTATTTTATTAGTATATCATTTCATATTTTAATAATATTTATATTTCATGATATGAACTATAATATATATGCTTTCATAAAATAATGCATACAAAAATAGAATTTTGATATCGTAATATCTTAAAATTGTGCTCTATATAATATATTACAAATCATGAGATTTGATTGACATATTTGTAATAATGAGAATTTAAATAACAATAAAATTATTTTTTAAAATAATAAATTTATTAATTAAAAGAAAATAATAATAATTTTATGTTAAGTGTGTCATATTTCTAAATGAAAATAAAATTTTATTAATGCATATAATTAAAAAGAACTCTCTTTGAAAAATATAATTGTAGTGTGATAAAAATGTTTTATGACTTACATAATTAATTACAACTTTTTGAATAATACATATATGTAAATATTATGAATATTTAAATGGCAAATAATAATTTTTAATTTAAGCCAATTATCTTAAACAAGATTAATGTTAAATAAGTTATTACTAGAAGTTTTAGGTAGTTTAGAGATGTAGCTAATGAAAGAAAAATGGAGGGAGAGAAGGAGAAAAAGAGAAAATAAAGAGAAGAGGAAAGAAGAAAGTTTCAATTCAAGAGGACAACAAGAAAGAGAAGAAAAGAATTGTGTTGGTCATAGGTAGAGAAGCAAGGAGGACAAAAATGAGACTTACTAGTACTATAAGAATAAAGAAGGGGAAGAACGTCCTAGAAAGCTACTATAATGAGTGAAAATAGGGCAAAAAAAGTTCAAATTATATTTTTTTATTGAATTTATTTATTTTTATGAAGGAGTAAGAGGTTTTATTTTATTATACATGAATGCTATGATAATTAATTACGAGGTTTTAGAATTTGTCTTATAGTAAAATATAGTTGAATTTAAGCCTTATTGTTTTGTTTGGAGGTGAGTCTACTATATGATTACACTCAATATACAATATGATTATCAATAATTTGTTTAGGGTGTAAAGTAACATATCATACATTTAAGAGAATATATAATACAATTAAAGTTAAGTTGGTTCAACAAGAAGGCATATTGTCCGGTCCAACAATGTCGTCATATCCTAGTTGGAGTGATCATATTGTACCATGGGATTCTCATGCAATATGATTAGATAAAGGTCAAAGAGTAAGATGGTCTTCTTATAACCATATATAGGGAGTTGAAGGAATCATACTGTTTGATGGAGAGGCCATATAATACAATAAGTAAAGAATTAATAACAATGATTTAGTGAGTTGGCAATTATAGAAAAAGATGGGGGAATCATATAGTTGATGTTTTTGTAGTAGAGAAAGTAGAGAGAATGCTTTAGGTTATATAATCTTAAAGAATTTTAGATACTTTCATTATTAAAGATTATATACTAACTCGTGTTCATTCATCTATGAGTTTGTAGAAAAACAAAAAGAAAAGAAAAGTGGATTAAGAACCTTCACCTTGAATTTAAGTAGAAAAGTTTTATAATAGTAATAAAATATAATATTAAATTAATAGATAATTTATTCTTAAATTAAGATATCTTATATGCCATTTTATATTGTGTATTTTGATATGTGACATAGTTATCTTGATAAGAAGTATTTGTATTACATTGGCTCATAGTTTTTAAATTTCTGTGGATCTTTTATATGTTTATTTTATGATAAGGTACATATATTAAATCATATAGATAGCATGAGAACTAGTTTATATTAGAAATATAATATATATATATATATATATATATCTTTTTTTAAGTTATGTCATGATATTTAAAATTAGTTTAGAATAACTAAAATTAAATGAAAAATGATATTGAGTTTTTTGTTGCGCCGTTGTGTCTGATGAGTCAAGTATAAATGTTTATATCTCATATGGGCTTACTTTAAGTGAAATTGTTAATATTCAATCTTGTCAAGCATTAAATTTTAAATGTCTAAAATAGTGGTCTTCAAGACTCTTGGAGGGATGGCAAGCTTCAAGAAAATTGATAGGCATGCACCAAAATCTTTATACTAGAATATCTCTTTATTTTTCTTGAATTTGTTATGTCAAAATTTTGAGATTATGTGGCACACTAGTGGTATTATTATTTGAAAATGTTATAAGTTTAATAATTTTTAATTTTTGATTTTTGGGCCAAGTACTATTGATGAAAAAGTATAGACATTGGTATTTGATTTTTTAAAATTATTTAAGAATAATTTTTCATGAATTTCTCTTCATAATCATTTAGGATACTTGTAATACTAACATAACATAAAATTATTTTGGTATACTTATATTCAAAATTTTGATACAAAAATTCTCACAAAACACTATAAAACCAATTTAGTCTCTGGAATTTTCACTATAGCATTGGCGAGGTCGACTCGACCCGACGGCTGATCCGTCCAGGCTTTATAGATTTAAAAAATAAAATAAAGTAAAATTATTTTGATAGACCCAAAAGGGGCGAGCGAAGCCCAAAGGCTGCAGACAGAGTTGTTGAAAACAAGTGAGAAATCAGCCCGCAGCTGTTGAACTGAACAAGTGCAAACTCAACCCACAGAGAAAGTTGACCAGAGCAAGCATGAAATCAAGCCAACTAGGACCAAGTGACGAAGTCTTGGTTTAGGAAAGGGGAGCGAACCCCAAACTGCACGAGAGACAATTGAATCGAAAGTGCTATAGAGAGCCATGGCAAAGACATTTGGACGTTGCAGGTCTAAACTACCATTCGATTGTCAAAGAAGGCTGAAGGGCAGGTGCGATCGGATGGCTTAGATTAAACAAGGTAAATTGCTGCATGATAACAGAGTAAAATGCCAAGCAGGAGATTCAATACAGAGCCAGATCTGCAAGAGGATACAAAACCACTGTAGTAAGTTTCTATTTTAGTTGATTTGTATACAAATTGTTTTAATATATGCATGACAACCAACGTGTCATCCAATGGCCCAGATCAAGGCCACCTAGATCCAACGGCCAGGATTGATCTCAATTGATAAATTCGAGATTGAATTAGAAACGTCCATTTACGGCTCAAAATCGAATGATGACTGCTTTGTATTCGTTACCCAAATTGCTAGTTCCTTTTAAAATCGTTGGGAGTGCATTTAGGGCTCAAATTAAGCTCTATTAATGGGGAATGATGAAGAACTCCTAGATGTTACCATTGCTAAGATTTCAAAGCTTTCAAATCACAATATCTAGCAAATTTAAGTGCATACGATGCATCCAAAGTCATAAAGTGAAAGCTGCAAGATGGAACCCAAAATTGCAGGTTTTTGCTTCACCTATTTCTCAATCTCTATTCCTCCCTCTTTTTGGTATTATGTGTGTCTCATATTTCTCTTAAAATTTTCTTAAGTTTTGTCAATTTTTTGTGTTTCTTTTTTTGGGGTAAGGGCATCCCCACAATTATGCAAATGCTTGGGGTTTGAGTTGAGCCTGAAAAAACTCAAGTACATTCGAGATTTGCCGTAGGTAAAATCCCAATTAGGCTTGAGGGGAACCATACAAAAAACCTCACTTGTAATTTGGTGATTTAGAGTTTTTTTCCCAACACCGGTTGGGGGTGGATTTAGGCTCGATTTTGAGTCAAACCACCTTAAAAATCTTTTTTTTACTATTCTTATTCTTTCTTAAAAGACTTAAGTTTTAATTGAAACCGAAAATCAAAAGAAAATTTTATTTATCACAATCCACTCCCCTCTTGTGGGATTGTCTTAAGCACAAAGAACTTCAATTGGTATTAGAGAGAGAAATCCCAAATTATGTGAGTAACATCACGTGCGAGATCCACTTGTGCTAAGTGAAGGCTTTCTCACATTCTTTGTGGTTTTGGGATTTTTTTTTATGGTTTCCTCTTTGGTTGATGTGGGTGCAACCTTGTGTGAAGATTTTTTTTCAATTCAGCCTCCCTTGTATAGAGAAGAATTTTACTTATATTGGAAAAACCATTTTAGTGTTTTTACTCAATCGATCAATTTAGAATTATGGAAAGTTATGACTAAGCCTTGTGAACTTTTTAGAAATTATTTTACAGATGAAGTCAAGCCCTTTGGTGAGCTTAATATTTAGTGTAAAACATTGGCTCTATTGAATGCTAGGGCCTTGAACTATCTTCATTGTGTAATTTCTCCTAGTGAATTTACACAAATTATAAATTTGCATACGACATTTGAGGTGTGGAAAAAACTCGAAGTAACTTATTAGAGCACCTCACAAGTGAAAGAGACAAAGATCAACACCCTTACCCACGACTATAAGCTTTTCATAATGAATCCTGGATAGAGTATTAAAAGAATATTTTTAAAATTGAATGACGTAACAAGTAGCTTGATAAATCTTGGAAGGGCTTTCTCAAATGGTGACCTAGTAAGGAACATTTTGATAATCCTTCCAAAGGAATATGACCTCCTTGCAACGGTTATTAAAGCGGTTAAAGATGTCAACAAACATTCATTGGATGAACTCCTTCGAGAACTTCTCAATGCCGAAATAGAGATTACTAGAAGACTTAAGGAAGAAGCTTCTACAAGCAAGTTAAATCATGAAAGGAAGAAGGAAGAACCCATGGCCTTCAAAGCCACCAAATGTGATTCGGATTCCACTTCTACCTCTTCCATGGAATTGGAGGATGAGGTAAGTTTTCATGTTAATGGTTTAGCACAAAATTTGGTAAAAAGCAAATGGAAAATAATGCTTTTTTAATTTAAGCCAATTATCTTTAACAAGATTGGTATTAAATAAGTTATTACTAAAAGTTTTAGGTAGTTTAGAGATGTAGCTAATGAAAGAAAAATGGAGGAGGAGATGCAGAAAAAGAGAAAATAAAGAGAAGAGGGAAGAAGAAAGACTCAATTCAAGAGAACAACAAGCAAGAGAAGAAAAAATTGTGTTGGTCATAAGGAGTAGTAAGGAAGACAGAAAGGAGACTTACTATTACTATAAGAATCAAGAGGGGAAGAATGTACTAGAAAGCTAATGCAATGAGTGAAAATAAAAAAAGGTTGAAATTATTATTTTTTATTGAATTTATTCATTTTTAAAATGGAATTAGTGGTTTTATTTTATTTACAAGTTAGGAATGCTATGATAATTAATTATGGGGGTTTAGAGTTGTCTTATAGTAAAATATAATTGAATTTAGGCCTTATGATTTTTTTGGAGGTGAGTCTACTATAGGATTAGACTCAGTTTACAATATGATTATCAATAATTTGTTTAAGGAGTTAATAAACATATCACAAAATTAAGAGAATATATAATACAATAAGAGTTAAGTTGGTTCAAGAAGAAAGCTTATTGTGTGGTCCAACAATCTTATCATATCCTAGTTTGAGAGATCATAATGTACCATGAGTTTCTCATACAATATGATTAGATAAAGGTCAAAGAGTAAGATGGGATTCTGATAACCATATATAGGGAGTTGAAGAAATCACATTATTTGATGGAGAGGCCATATAATACAATAGGTGAAGAATTAATAACAATTATTTAGTGAGATGCAAATTGTACAACACGATGGGGGAATCATATAGTTGATGTTATTGTAGTAGAAGAGAAAGTAGAGCGAATACTTTGAGTTATATAATCTTAAGGAATTTTAGATATTTCATTTTTAAAGATTATATAGTAACTCATGTGAATGCATCTATGACTTTGTAGAAAAACTAAAAGAAAAGGAAAGTCAATTAAGAACCTTCACCTTAAATTTAGGTAGAAAAGTTTGATAATGGTAATATAAATATAATATTAAATTAATAGATAATTTATTCTTAAATTAAGATATCTTATAAGCCATTTTACATTGTGTATATTGTATATGACATAGTTATCTTGATAAGAAGTATTTGTATTACATTGGCTTATAGTTCTTAAATTTTTGTGGATCTTTTATATGTTTGTTTTATGATAAGGTACATACATTAAATCATATAGATATCATGAGAACTAGTTATATAAGAATATAATATATAGATTTTATTTTAAGTTATGGCATGATATTTAAAATAAGTTTAGATTAACTAAATTAAATAAAATTTAATATTGAGTTTTCTTGAAACATTATCCTCATGTTATATGAATATATAGTTCCATTGGAATGTGTAGGGTGTTCAAGATACTTATTGGATATTGGCTCATCACATTATTTAGTGTCATTAATACTTTGTGTTTGGTGGCTTAGGTATTAGTTTAAGACCTTGTACCAAAATGGATAATTTGGATAATATTATAAGTATTTTGTTTAGGAAAATAAAACTATTATTTTATAGTAAAGATTGTGGAAGAGATTGTTATAATCCTTTATCCAAACTAGATAAGGTTGTCTTGACAATCAAGTATGTTATCCTTGTAAGTGTCAAATATATGACCCTTGATAGCAAACTTCTTGAGGATGCTGGATGCTTTAAATTAC
The DNA here is from genome assembly GCA_023846275.1 of Vanilla planifolia. Taxonomy (NCBI): domain Eukaryota; kingdom Viridiplantae; phylum Streptophyta; class Magnoliopsida; order Asparagales; family Orchidaceae; genus Vanilla; species Vanilla planifolia. The sequence continues at coordinate 5,936,209 of JAIUJO010000015.1, read as the reverse complement.
TTCATTAAATAGCTTAGTTAACTTGTCTAATAATTGAACCCAATTATTAATCTCAATGTTATCAAATGTTTCATTGTCAATCATCTTTGTCTCTTTGCAATACATGTACAATAATATAATCATGTTGCTTGATTTGCATAAGATTGGAGTGTAGTTGTGGTGACAAAGTTTGCCTTCCTTGGGATCGGGTGTCACATCCTCTATTTCTTTTTTTTTTCTTAATACTTTAATTTTGAAATGTACTTTTTATAAAAAATTAAATAAATAAATTAAGTTTCAAAACATTTGGTATGCTCACAGTTCCAAAACAAATGAAAAAAATTTGCCTAACCTTCGAAATCAATTTTATGTGAAGCCAGATATATGAAACAACATAATGATCATATTACAAAAGGCAATTAACATGTCCAATAAAACCAAGTAGATGTCTAACTTATTGTAAAACATTTGAGGCATAACGAATAAGAGGGGATGAGTGAATTGTTTATTTAAGAAAATTTTCATTTCCAAAAATTAGCAAAAAACTTTTCGACCTTAAAATTTTTTTATTGTTGAAATAAAATTTCTCAATAATTAACGAAATACACGCAAAGTTTTTTAGGTGCTTCAACCTAAACCTGTGCCTACATCCACCCTCGATCCCCAATCAGGCTTCCACTACCCATTTTCTTTTTGCTGAAGCTAGTAGAGATAAACCGAATACACATCAGTGTTTTATTGAAACCAAAATCAGAGAAATTCAGGTTACTCAAAAAAATTTAATAATTTACAATTTTTTTTGGCAAAATCCCTACATCTTTAATTCTTTAAATAAATTAATATTTTAAAATTTAATAAATATGTAATAAATCTAAAATATGATAAATTAAAAATATAATACAAGAAAATCAAATAAAATAAGTTTAAAAACTATTCAAAATAAAAAAAATATTTTTAACAGTTAAAAAATAAATATTTAATTAGACAAAACTTATGGGGACGAGTGTAACCAAGTTTGTTCTCTCTCAATCTTTCCTTATTTTGAATTACTTTAAAAATACTAATTTAAATAACTATAAAAAAGTAAACAAATTAACATTTCATCATTTAATAATTCTAAAATATGATAAATTAAAAAAATAATATCACATAATCAAATGAAATAGAGTGTAACATCATGGTTCATCAAATAAGATATAAATCAAAATGTCTCGTAAGCAATTCAAAAAGCCAAGAAAATGAAACATTTTAAAATATAAAAATAAATATTAAAATGAAAATAGCTCTTTGAGATGTGTCTAATGATATTTGTTATATTTTGATCAGGCATTGTATAGGATTATTATGAATTATCAAGAAAAATAAGCATATTTATTTACAAAATATTATTTCAATTTTAAATAAATATATATTAAAGCTAAGATGGGATAAAATGAAACAAAGTATTATAACCAAATCAACGCAAGATAGACCTCACACAAAAGAAGATTATAGTTTGATACTAACATAACAAAATAAAGAAAGAAATTTAAAGAAAAAATTAAAATGTATAAGAAAGTTGCATTCAAAAAACCTAAGAAGATAGTGTAACATCTGTTGTCATCAAATAAGATATGAATAGAAATGTTTCATAAAGCATGCCAAACTATTAAAAATAAATTATTCAAAAACACTTAAATGGAATTTTAATTAGGTAAAGCTTGTTTAAATGACTCCAATGACTTTTGCTATAAAAGAAGAAAATAATAAATAATAATAAAAACAAAACTTTTCAATATTAAGAAAACATATATTAAAGTAGAAAAGAGATAAATCAAATCAACATAACAAAACAAAATCAAAGTGATGTAATCCTCATAATAGAGGTGACTTAAGTTTATATAGTAATATAACTAAATCAAAAGAAATAATTTGAAATAATAAGATAATTATATAAGAAAATTAATTCTAAGATACCAAGGTGATAAGGTATGGTATCCTGGATTATCAAGTCATGTATAAATGAAAAAATATTTTAAAACATGCAAAAATCTTAGAAAAAATATTTAAAAATATAATAGGAAAAATATTTAAAGAGAGCTCAGTGAGATGAGACTAACAAGATTTTTTTAATCTTAATCAAGCCTTATTTAGTATTACTACAAATTATCAATATAAATAATCACAAATAATAATCTTTTATTATTTAAATAATCAATGAAGATATATTAAAGCAAAGATGATATAAATAAAAGTTATGTAACAAAACAAAATCTAAATGATATATATGACATAAGATAGAAATTTCGAGTTACATAGCAATATAGCCAAACCAATGGGAAACATTTGTAGAAATGAGATAAATTTTACGAGAAAGTTGTGTTCAATTATACAAATCCAAATATCATAAAAAGCGAAAAAAATTAGAAAATAAAATAATTTCAAATTCAAAAATGTATATTTAATAAAATAGATCTTGTGTAGACGAGTTCAATAATATTTATTTTATCTTGGTTAGACTTAGCTTGAAATTACTGTAAATTGTACAGACAAATAAGAGTAAATATGTATTAATGCTAAAAAGTTTATAAATAGAAATAATAAAATATGACCAAATCAAAGTGATGTTAAGTTTACTAGAGTGGATAATTTGAGTTTCATGGAAATATAACCAAATAAAAGCAAAACATTTCAAGAAATCCAAATATAACACAAATCCAAATATCATAAAAAGCAAACAAAAATCTTAGAAAATAAAATATTGCAAAATTAAAAAATATATATTTAATAAAATAGATATCTTTTAGACGAGTTCAATAATATTTATTTTATCTTAGTCAGACTATTATAACCGGTAAAATATTATAGGTTTAATCTACAATAATTGAATTGTGGCTTGGATGATTTCAAATCGACAGTAGGATGAGCCAGGAGCTCAATTGGAGGCTATTGGAATTTCTGAAATTTTCTGGGGATTTTTCGGAGCACCGAGGAAATTTTTAAGTAATTTTCCCTGTTTAATTGGATTTTTGGAAATTCGAAAAACTATTTAAATCGGTCCATTAAACCGGAATTTGGTTTTTACCGCGCGTGAACCGGACCGGAGCGGTTCAGCGAAGGCGGGGGCGGTTCGCCGAGTGCGTTTGCGCGTGCGTTTGAATAAGCCGCGGATAAGCGGATCGGACAGAAGAGATCAGCGGTGGAGATTAACCGGTTGATCGGGGTTAAGCGGCGTTATTAGAAGGTCAACCGGCGCTTAATGGGTTCTTAACGGGTTAATACCAGTTTAAAGCGGGGTATTTAACCCGAACTGTTCGGCTGTTAGGGTTAGGGTTTCGAACGGCGATTGAGGCAAAGCGTTCGCGGCGAACGGCGGTAAATTCCGGCAGCCTTCCAAGGGGCTTTTGGTAACCGGAGGTCCGCGGGATGGAGGCGAACATTTTGATACCGGTTTCATTCGGCGAGGGGCTGCGGTTGATCACGTGCGGGCTTCACCGTCGCCGGCGACGAGCAAAGGTAGGAAATTCGGTTTTAAATTAGTTAATTAGTAGAAATTAAAAGCATGGAATATTTTGCTTAATGAAATCAAGCATGTGGATGAAAAATTGGACTTAGTTGAATGCTAATTTGCGTCTTTTACAATTTTTGGATTTCTGGAAAATTTCTATTAAGCCGGAAAATTTAGTTAGGTAGGAAATTCAGATTTAAATTAGTTATTTAGCAAATTAAAAATATGGATTATTTTGCAAATAGCTACCGGAGCATGCGGATTGTGGTTTTTGAAATTGATTAATGCAAATTATTGATTTTAGCATTTTAGGGTTTTCGGAAAATTATACCCGCCGAATTCGGAAATTTTGAAGAGCATGTGTTGATTCGATTATGTGCTTTAATCATGTTAAGATAGTATCAAATGCTGAAATTTTTTTAATTTCATAGATTGTTAAAATGGGGATCGGATGAAACTTCGGCAGAAATTTTGATTGAACCTTAGAAATTAGGGGCATTATTGAAACATTAGGATAGTACGAACATCGGATTTTGTTTCTCCTTGATCTCGGTCGCCGGAAATCGACGGGGAAAATGGAATTTTCCCGGAGGAATTGTCGGCTAGGGTTTCGCGCGCGCCGGGCGGAGGAAGGAGATGGATTAGATTAATTATGGTTTAGTTAATTAAGTAATTGTAATTATTCAATATTTATTAATAATTAAATGCTAAACGTCGGCTGGAAATTTGGATAAATATTCGGCCAGTGGGTTCTCGATTCAGCGCGAAGACCAGAACCGGTGGCGAGATCCGGTTCAAGAGATTCGGCGCGGACGAACGGCGCGGCACGGAGGAAAATTTAATTTCGGAAATTAATCCGAATTTTTGGAAAAAGGATATATGTGGAATTTAAATTTTATTCGGAAATTTATTCCGAATTTCGGAAAATGGATAAAGGGCGGAAATTTATTTTGGAATTTAAAAAGTTCCTGAAGTGAGAAAAAGGTGATTTTAGGAAATCACATAGCCAAGTTGAAATTGACTGTTGGAAATTATCCATAAATTCAGTGCAGCTGGATTAGTTGGAAGGAAGTGTGACACTTGGGTAAGTGCTACCAGAATAGTCAGAATTTTGGTACAGTTTGTGTTGCTTGGATGGCAATGGCATGATTTGAGTCAGTTTACTCAGTGTTGGCATATTTCACGGATTGGCATATTGGATCGGACTACTATAGGCCCTATATGATTTTTTAGGGTAGTTGTGGAAGGTAACTGTGCGGTACAGACTTAACTTTCACAGTATACATGTGGACTGATATGCACCTTATTGTATCTGGACACATGTTGCCGAATCTTGGAGTTAGAGCTGGCAATGACTGTAGGGGCGTGGCTTCTATGGAAATTGTTTGGAGAGGACTTCTTGGGACGGTGGCTGAGTCGATCTCTTCTGGTCCACGAGTGTAGGCCTGCGCGCCTGAGAGTGGCATCGGCAGGGGTGACTCGCCGTGGCTAGCCAAGTGTGTAGGCCTGCGTGCCTGAGGGTGGCAGGGGTGTCTCACGTTGGCTAGAGATCTATGTGACGGGTTTGTCTATAGTCTCCAGAAGATTGATTGACGAGAGACGCTGCGGTGTCGGGTGCTAGGCGTTGTGATGCGTGCGCAGAGATGGGCGTGTCCCGCTGGCATGCTTTGCCTAGGCGCCATGCGTGCGCAGAGATGGGCGTGTCCCGCTGGCATGCTGCCTGGGAGCACAGAGGAGAGCTACTCTGGTGTGACTGAGGGTGACTGTGGATGGTCAGAGTCTGGGACTGAGGGTGCCTTTCCACCCTACATTGTTATGCTGTATTCCTATACTCTTGCTATTATCCTTCTCTTGCATGTGAGTTTTTACTAGCTGTCTTTCCTACTGGGCGTAGCTTATTCTTTTTTTATCTATATTTTTTTAGTGGCTCGGCAGACTTGACGCCACCCAGCTTTAGGTGGGATCGTGATCAGTAGGCTAGTGGAGGAGATCTGATCTGTGATTTTCTGAGACATTCTGGTTAGTTGATTGTTGCTGTTGGATGTATTCAGGAGACTGTTATTCTTATGTCTTGTATTATGTGAGGGTGATTCTGACTTATGTATCTAGTTGAATGATATTGTATTTGTTGGACTTGGATCTTATTCTTGTGATGTGATGTAGTTTCCATTCACTGTTTTACTTTATTGTCTTGATGGTATAGTGTGTGGAGTGCCATATTTTATCTGAGGATGTTATGTATTTTATTTTTGATGGTGAGGTCATTACATGACTATGGAACTTAACCGTGGGGTTCAGACTTCTATTAGACCGGTTCTCCTACCTGTATGGGTTAGGAGTATTGGGTCTAGTAGGAGTAACATTGCGCGAGTTCATCAGTTAATTCAGGAGTCATGAACCTGATTTGACGGTGTACCCGAGAGATGGGATCCACATTGTTAAGGAAAGTAGGTGTGTAATGATGTGTTATATCCTATGTTTTTCGTAGGCTACTCAGGTTGGTATGGGACGATCTGAGCTGTCTATATGCAAAAAAAAAAATATATATGCCAAAATCAGCCTAGGAAAAAAATATGGTGTAACTGAGAGTGGTATCAGAGCCTTAGGTTAGGATAGTGGGGCTAGACATGTATAGAAGTTCAGCCCTAGGTTAGGATAGTGGGGCTAGACATGTATAGAAGTTCAACCCAAGGTTGGGAGAACTGTTGGTCATTTTATTATACTATGGTAGTCCGTATGCCAAATGCCAAATGACGACTCTAAGTCCAGATTTGTTGCTTTGACAGTATGGCTGGTACCAGTAGACTTTCCGTTCGTGGAGCAGCTAGAGGCAGACCTGTATCTTCTACTCCTACCCCGGAGACGATCCCAGCATTGCCAGTTGAGCCAGCCGTGGATCGTTGGATCGATGCCTTTATGCGGTTGCGTCCGCGGAGCTTCAGTGGGTCGGCTGACCCAGCGGTGGCTGATGACTGGATGGCTCATATGCTTGAGCTATTTGATGCCTTGGGATGTCCACTTGGCAGGAGGGTAGTACTTGCTGCTCTAGTATTGGAGGGAGAGGCTGCTACCTGGTGGAGAGGCCAGCGGCATGCTGTGTTTGGGGAGATCCAGAACAGCGAGATAGCTTGGGAGGACTTTGTTGAGGCATTCAGGGAGTGCTACATTCCGGCTTCTGCCATGTCTCAGTTCAGGAGGGACCTTATACACCTCAGGCAGGACCAGATGTCAGTGAATGACTACATATCGAGATTCACTTATCTGGCGAGGTATGCCGCAGAGCTGGTACCATCTGAGGAGATGTGAGATGTTCTTGGAGGGACTTCGTCCTATGTTGCAGCGTAAGTTGGTTGTGAGCCAGTTTGCCAGATTTCGTGACTTGGTGGAGGCTGCGAGATTCGTTGAGCTTATTGACATCCGGATGGAGGCCCAGAGAGAGGCTCACAACAAGAGGAAGGGTTGTACTGGTTGGTTGGCTTATGTGGCAGATAGCCAAGCCACCACTACCCTTATGTCAAATATTCCAGTGGTGAGAGACTTCCCTATGGTTTTTCCAGAGGAATTGCCTGGACTTCCACCAGCTAGGGAAGTGGAGTTTTCGATTGATTTGGAGGCAGGAGTAGCTCCTATTGCTAGAGCTCCCTACAGGATGGCTCCAGCCGAGCTAGCAGAGTTGAAGACTCAGTTGCAGGACTTATTAGACAAGGGACTCATACGCCCCAGTTGGAGATGGTTAGAGTTGATAATAGACTATGAGCTGGTGATAAATTACTACGAGGGCAAGGCTAATCCTGTTGCTGATGCTTTGAGCAGGCACGCAGTTATGCATACTATGTTAGCCTGTGACTCTATACTAGACTTGGATTGGGATGTTGAAAGATGTCAGGAACAGTTGTCTGTTTAGAGACTGGTTCACAGACTCAGCTCGTTGACAATTCGGGCTGACTGGTTATCTGAGATGCGTGATCTTCAGCTTTGTGATGAAGAGCTGAAGGAGAAGTTTGAGTTGGCTTCGCAGGGATTGGGAGGAGACTTTGCTCTCAGAAACGACATTTTGACTTTCAGGGGTCGCTGGTGTGTGCCATCACATCAGGAGTTCAGGGAGAGGATCCTTCGACAGGCTCATTATGGAACTTTGGCTATGCACCCTGGAGAAGTCAAGATGTACAGGAATTTGAGGAGTGTTTTCTGGTGGAGAGGATTGGTGAAGTGGCTTACAGGTTGGCACTTCCTGAGCATCTGTCTGGGATTCACAATGTGTTTCATGTTTCGAATCTCAAGAGATATGTGCCAGATCCTTCTCATTGTATCGTTGATGATCTTCCTAGTTTGCAAGTGGCACCAGATTCTTCTTATGTGGAACCGCCAGTTCGCATCCTCGAGGAGAGCAGCAGGCAGCTGAGGAACAGGTCGTTTCCTATGGTCAAGGTTCTGTGGAATAGACATGACAAAAGGGAGGCAACCTGGGAGCTAGAGCAGGATGTTGCGGAAAAGTGGCCGGAACTTCTTGCTGAATTTCGAGGGCGAAATTCCTGATAAGGTGGGGAGATTGTTATAACCGGTAAAATATTATAGGTTTAATCTTCAATAATCGAATTGTGGCTTGGATGATTTCAAATCGACAGTAGGATGAGCCAAGAGCTCAATTGGAGGCTATTGGAATTTCTGAAATTTTCTGGGGATTTTTCGGAGCACCGAGGAAATTTTTAAGTAATTTTCCCTGTTTAATTGGATTTTTGTAAATTCGAAAAACTATTTAAATCAGTCCATTAAACCGGAATTTGGTTTTTACCGCGCGTGAACCGGACCGGAGCGGTTCAGCGAAGGCGGGGGCGGTTCGCCGAGTGCGTTTGAATAAGCCGCGGATAAGCGGATCGGACGGAAGAGATCAGCGGTGGAGATTAACCGGTTGATCGGGGTTAAGCGGTGTTATTAGAAGGTCAACCGGCGCTTAATGGGTTCTTAACGGGTTAATACCGGTTTAAAGCAGGGTATTTAACCCGAACTGTTCGGCTGTTAGGGTTAGGGTTTCGAACGGCGATTGAGGCGAAGCGTTCGCGGCGAACGGCGGTAAATTCCGGCAGCCTTCCAAGGGGCTTTTGGTAACTGGAGGTCCGCGGGACGGAGGCGAACATTTTGATACCGGTTTCGTTCGACTAGGGGCTGCGGTTGATCGCGTGCGGGCTTCATCGTCGCCGGCGACGAGCAAATGTAGGAAATTTGGTTTTAAATTAGTTAATTAGTAGAAATTAAAAGCATGGAATATTTTGCTTAATGAAATCAAGCATGTGGATGAAAAATTGGACTTAGTTGAATGCTAATTTGCGTCTTTTACAATTTTTGGATTTCTGGAAAATTTCTATTTCGCTGGAAAATTTAGTTAGGTAGGAAATTCAGATTTAAATTAGTTATTTAGCAAATTAAAAATATGGATTATTTTGCAAATAGCTACCGGAGCATGCAGATTGTGGTTTTTGAAATTGATTAATGCAAATTATTGATTTTAGCATTTTAGGGTTTTCGGAAAATTATACCCGCCGAATTCGGAAATTTTACCGAGCATGTGTTGATTCGATTATGTGCTTTAATCATGTTAAGATAGTATCAAATGCTGAAATTTGTTTAATTTCATAGATTGTTAAAATGGGGATCGGATGAAACTTCGGCAGAAATTTTGATTGAACCTTAGAAATTAGTGGCATTATTGAAACATTAGGATAGTACGAACATCGGATTTTGTTTCTCCTTGATCTCGGTCCCCGGAAATCGACGGGGAAAACGGAATTTTCCCGGAGGAATCGTCGGCTAGGGTTTCGCGGGCGCCGGGCGGAGGAAGGAGATGGATTAGATTAATTACGGTTTAGTTAATTAAGTAATTGTAATGATTCAATATTTATTAATAATTAAATGCTAAACGTCGGCTGGAAATTTGGATAAATATTCGGCCGGTGGGTTCTCGATTCAGCGCGAAGACCCGAACCGGTGGCGAGATCCGGTTCAGGAGATTCGGCGCGGACGAACGGCGCGGTGCGGAAGAAAATTTAATTTCGGAAATTAATCCGAATTTTTGGAAAAAGGATATATGTGGAATTTAAATTTTATTCGGAAATTTATTCCGAATTTCGGAAAATGGATAAAGAGCGGAAATTTATTTTGGAATTTAAAAAGTTCCTGAAGTGAGAAAAAGGTGATTTTAGGAAATCACATAGCCAAGTTGAAATTGACTGTTGGAAATTATCCATAAATTCAGTGCAGCTGGATTAGTTGGAAGGAAGTGTGACACTTGGGTAAGTGCTACCAGAATAGTCAGAATTTTGGTACAGTTTGTGTTGCTTGGATGGCAATGGCATGATTTGAGTCAGTTTACTCAGTGTTGGCATATTTCACGGATTGGCATATTGGATCGGACTACTATAGGCCCTATATGATGTTTTAGGGTTGTTGTGGTAGGTAACTGTGCGGTACAGACTTAACTTTCACAGTATACATGTGGACTGGTATGCGCCTTGTTGTATCTGGACACATGTTGCCGAATCTTGGAGTTAGAGCTGGCAATGACTGTAGGGGCGTGGCTTCTATGGAAATTGTTGGGAGAGGACTTCTTGGGACGGTGGCTGAGTCGATCTCTTCTGGTCCACGAGTGTAGGCCTGCGCTCCTGAGAGTGGCATCGGCAGGGGTGACTCGCCGTGGCTAGCCAAGTGTGTAGGCCTGCGTGCCTGAGGGTGGCAGGGGTGTCTCACGTTGGCTAGAGATCTATGTGACGGGTTTGTCTATAGTCTCCAGAAGATTGATTGACGAGAGACGCTGCGGTGTCGGGTGCTAGGCGTTGTGATGCGTGCGCAGAGATGGGCGTGTCCCGCTGGCATGCTTTGCCTAGGCGCCATGCGTGTGCAGAGATGGGCGTGTCCCGCTGGCATGCTGCCTGGGAGCACAGAGGAGAGCTACTCTTGTGTGACTGGGGGTGACTGTGGATGGTCAGAGTCTGGGACTGAGAGTGCCTTTCCACCCTATATTGTTATGCTGTATTCCTATACTCTTGCTATTATCCTTCTCTTGCATGTGAGTTTTTACTAGCTTTCTTTCCTACTAGGCGTAGCTCATTCTTTTTTTATCTATATTTTTTTAGTGGCTCGGCAGACTTGACGCCACCCAGCTTTAAGTGGGATCGTGATCAGTAGGCTAGTGGAGGAGATCTGATCTGTGATTTTCTGAGACATTCTGGTTAGTTGATTGTTGCTGTCGGATGTATTCAGTGAGACTGTTATTCTTATGTCTTGTATTATGTGAGGGTGATTCTGACTTATGTATCTAGTTGAATGATATTGTATTTGTTGGACTTGGATCTTATTCTTGTGATGTGATGTAGTTTCCATTCACTGTTTTACTTTATTGTCTTGGTGGTATAGTGTGTGGAGTGCCATATTTTATCTGAGGATGTTATGTATTTTATTTTTGATGGTGAGGTCATTACATGACTATGGAACTTAACCGTGGGGTTCAGACTTCTATTAGACCGGTTCTCCTACTGGTATGGGTTAGGAGTATTGGGTCTAGTAGGAGTAACATTGCGCGAGTTCATTAGTTAATTCAGTAGTCATGAACCTGATTTGACGGTGTACCCGGGAGATGGGATCCACATTGTTAAGGAAAGTAGGTGTGTAATGATGTGTTATATCCTATGTTTTTCGTAGGCTACTCAGGTTGGTATGGGACGATCTGAGCTGTCTATATGCAAAAAAAAAATAGCCAAAATCAGCTTAGGAAAAAAATGGGGTGTAACACAGACTTAGCTTGGAATTACTGTAAATTGTAATGACAAATAAGAGTAAATATGTATTAACATTAAAAAGTTTATAAATATCAACAATAAAATATGACCAAAGCAAAGTGATGTTAAGTTTACATGAGCGGATAATTTGAGTTCCATAAAATATCACTAAATAAAAGTAAAACATTTTAAGAAATGAGATAAATTATATGAGAAAAGTTGTATTCCAAAATACTAATGGAATAAATTAAAAAAATATAACATAACCAAATCTACGTGATTAAATTTACATGTGTAGAGAATTTAAGTTTCACCATAATATAACAAAATATTTTTTTATGAAATCAGATAAATTATTTCAAAAAAGCTGCATTCAAAAATACTATGAAAGATGTGTGCAACAACCTTCAAAATATCTTATAAGAGTAAAAAAACCATGGATAATAAAATATTTACATTTATACAACTTATAAACTAGAAAGGTGATGATGTTTGATTTCTCAATTAGAACTTGTTTGGATTTATTATAAAATATCAACTTAAATAAGTGTAAATAGTAATAAATTAGTATTTTAATATTTGATAAGTATATAATAAAGCTAAAATAAGATAAACTAAGAGAATTTATAATATCTAAATAAAGCCTATGTAAATGTCACACTATAGAAGAGTTAGAGTTTCATAATAATATATCCAAACTAGAGAAAACTTTTCGATCAAATGAGCTAAATTATTTAAAAAAACTTGTATTGTAAAGTTTTCCTCCAAGGTACTAAGGAGATCATGTATAACATCCTCAATGATGGAATCAAGTATGAGTAAAAATATCTTATAAAGTATTAAAAAAATAAAAATAAAAAATACATAAAAATATTAAAATTAATATTTAATTAGATAGAGCATATTGAGACAAATAAAACCAACTTTTTTTCATCTCATTCAAAACACATTTTATAGAAAATATGAATTACAAAAACAAATAAGCATAAATAATAATATAGTGTCATCTTAATAATAAGTAAATATATATTATAATTGAAATGAGTTAAATTAAAATAATGTATAACAACTAATAAAAGTGATTAAAAGGTCACATTGGAGGAGATGTAAAGTTAATAAGTAATATAACGAAATCAAATAAAAAAATTTGTGGAAAAGTGATAAATATTATAGAAAAATTGTGATCCAAGATTCAAAGAAGATCTAATGTAGTATCATTCACTATCACATGAGGTTTGGATAAAATGACTTGCAAAGCATATAAACACTTTTTAATTTTTTTTTTAATTATAAGAATTGAAATTTTAATTGAGTGGAACTCTATAAGATGACAATAATTGTATTTGTTTCATCTCCATTGAAGCTTGTTTATAATTTTTTGAAATTACCAAAGTAATTAAATAAAAGTAATAATTAATTGTTATTTTAATATTATGTAAATATATGTTAAAGCTAAAGTCAGATAAATTAAAATAATGTAATACAACAAGACTATAGTGACGTAAGGTTACAAGGGAGAAGATTTAGAGCTTCACAGCATATAAGAAAATCAAAGCAAGCAATTTAAAGAATTAAGATAAATTGTATAAGAAAATTTAATTTGAAGTTGACTTGGTGGTTTGGTGTAACGTTGTCAATCATCAAATTAGGTAGAAAATAAAACACCTCATAAAGTGTGCCAAAATGATTGAAAATAAAATATCTAAAATAATAAAAAAGAATTTTTCATTAGATGGTGCCCATGAAGTCGAGTTTAATGACTTTTATTTCATCTTAATATGACCTCATATTTTATTATTAAGAAATATCAAAATAAAAGAGCATAAATTATCATAAGTTATTATTTTATTATTATGTAAATAATTATTAAACTTATAATGATACAAATTAAAGCAATATAACATAAAAAAATCAAGAACATATGAATGTAGCACGAGAGGTAATGTTTATCAGAAAGTTGCATTTCAATAAACTCAAGAGAATGAGTGTAACTTTCATGATTATAAAATTAGGTAAGAAATATAATATTTTTATTAGGAATACAAAAATATCAGGTAAAAACTATTTTACATAAAAAAAATAAATAACTTTTTAATATATATATATAAAATAAAACCAAATCGATGTGAAGGCCCTACTAGGGTTATTTAGGTTATCGTTATAATACATGAAAATCTAAGTGAAAACTGGAAACAATGATATAAATTGTATGACAAAGTTAGTCTCCAAGATAGTTAGGATGTCAAGTGTAACACACTCAATAGTCAAATCATATATGAATCAAAACATTTGGTAAACTTTATATTACCAAAGTAAATAAAGATAAATCATAATAAATTATAATTTTAATGTAAAGGAAATATATATTAATGGAGAAATGTGATATATTGAAGAAATGTAACATAACCAAATCAATGTGATGTAAATGTCATATGACATGAGATTTAGAGTTACATTATAATATAAAAAAAATCAAAATGAAATATTTGATGAAATGATGTAAACTATATGTGAAATTTTTATTCCATGATACAATAGAGATTGGTTATAATATTCTTGATCAAGAAGTTAGATATGAACAAGGGAATCAACAAAAGCTTAGTAAAAATCCTTATTGAGTGCAATTATAAAAAACATTAAGTAAAAACTTGGGGTCTCCTAGGTCGAGGATCACAATAGTGGACCAGGAAAACAAAGAGAATAAACTAAAATTCCATTTGTCTTTAGAAAAGTGTTTGTTCTTCAAGCAGGAAAATTTATTGCCTTCAATTAAACCTTAAGTGTCACTTCCTTTTTGTGTTTGTGCATCTACAAAGAATGACCAAATATTATCTTTCTTCTTTTATTTCCTTGGAGGTTGTGTTGCATGTGGCGACACAAGACATTGTTAAAAGGATAGTTAAAATTTACACTTACATCCTTAGGTGCCAACATTGCTAGAAGCATTGCCTTGAGGGCATTGCTGGTTTATGATTAATGCACAAGACATGGGTACGAGATGGATTAATCAAGTGCGTTATCTCCTTAGACGATAGCATTGTAAGCGATAGCAATTAAGTATTGATTGTCCAACCTCAAGCTGTTGGTATTATCAATAAAGGTTCTCAAACTTTACATCTTTATTATATATCATATAATTATATTATAGATTGATAACAAAAATTGTGATGGACATTTATGCATCTTAAAATGTAATAAATATTATCGATAAAGGTGTGGTTATTGATAGATTATAATTTAATAATAATATAACAAAAAATATTATTGTTTTTGAAATTTAGTAATAATACCCCAATCTTTTAATTAAATATATTATTAAATTTATTTTTATGAAAATATTTTAAAAATTTTAATCCCGTACTAATGCGCAGAGACATCCTAGTGTCGCTAATCAAATTCAAAACAATACTCCTTTCTTTTATTTAATAAATTATTAATATATAGTAGTTATGTTTTGTATTTAAACATTTGTCATCCCGAAGCCGCACAAGCTCCTTCGCTTGGTTCTTCCGAGCTTCCCTTTGTATAAGGTTTTGTTAATTGATCTGTAGAAATAGCGACGACGACGAACCTCCTCTTACCGGATTCCTTCTCTGCATCTAGAAAGGCAGCCGATAGGCTGAGCCTTCCTCTGCTTCAATCCAGGATGAAGCTGGACCTAGAAGGATACGAGGCGGACCTGGTGGTCTCGAAGGATCTCGGTGACGTCACGATGTTCCTGGAGAGTAAGTTTGTTATACTTGATCACCTTTTCATCTTGGAGAGTAACTTTCATGCACAATTTTTTACATTTTTTTTATGTTTTTGCTTAGATTTGATATGTTATAGTGATACTCTAAATCTCCTTTGGACCTTTGCATTGCTTTGTCTTTATTAATTATATTGTTTCAACTTCTCTCATTTTGGCTTATATATATAAAGTTATTTATTTAAGTATTAAAATAAGGATTTGTTATTACTTATGCTTACTTTGAGAATTCATCACAATTTAAAATAATGTCCAATGAAGACATAACAAACATCATTTGACTAGCCTAAAAGAGCTCAAAAAAATTAAATATTCATTTTTATAATTGTGAATGTTTTTACTTGGTTTTTTGCATGTCTAAAAAATTATTTTGAATTGTGTTTAATTTGATGGTCGAGGATGTTATGGTTGATCTCATCAATATATTAGAATTTTACTTTTTTAGAAAATATATTTTATTTCTTCAAAGTTTTGTTTTTATTTCAATATGTTACTATGTAACTCTAACTCTCTCATGTGACTATTTTATGTTATGGATTTGATTATATTACATTACTTCAACTTATCTTAGTTTATCATTAATAATTATTTTCTTAATATTAAATGAAACTTTAGAATTAGTTTTTCTTATTTAATTTATTAATTCTTTGTTATTTTGATAGTTTTCAGATCGAGATGAAATAAATATTATTGGATTTGACTAGATGAGCACAATCCAATTAATGGTTATTGTTTACTATTTTTTAAATATTTCATTTTTTAGAGCTTTGATTTTTTTATGAGGGAACTAAATTTGCACCTATTTGATTATTTAGTATGTCACACTCGATCCCCTTATTATCTTAAAATTAAACCTTTTCGTACAATTATTCTCACTACTTTAAATATTTTACTTTTAATTTGTTATATTTCCAAGAAACTCAAATTCTCCTCTCAGGTAACCATTACATCGCTTTAGTATAATTATATTACATTCTTTTAATTTATCCTTTTGCTTTAATATATATTTATATAACATTAAATATTTATCTTTAATTCTTTTTTTAATTATTTTATATACAAAATATTTTAAATTCTTTATGAGATAATTAAATTCGTACTTTATTTAATGTCCAATGATGTTACGCTCCACCACCTTATTATATTGGTATGCAACTTTTCCATAAAATGTATGGCATTTTTTTTCAAAATAATTTTCTTTTATTTGATTATATTAATATATAACTCCAAAGGTCCTCTCGTGTATCCTTTGCAACATGATTTATTTGGATTACATTTCTATAATTTTTCTTATATCATTATTTATATTTATTTATTTTTTAAAAACTATTTTATAATTATTAATGCTAATTTAACAGGATAATTCAAAGTTATTCTAAACGAGATCCGATCGAAGCAAGACTATTATTTTTTTATTAGTCTTATAGAGCTCTATTAAATTAAATATTTATGTCAAAATTATTTATATATTTTACTTTACAAAGTTTTGGCTCATTTTATGAAATACTTTGCTTTATATTTGATTTAATGATCAAGAATATTACACTCAATCTCTTTGGAGCTTGGAGTACAACTTTCTCGAATAACTTGTCTCATTTTTGAAATATTTCACTTTCATTTAGAAATATTACTATATGACTCTTAATCACTTCCCACGTGACCTTTAGATATTATTGATTCAATAATATTACAATTATTTAATTTATCATATCTCATCTTTAATACTTATTATGTAATCTTAAAATACTAATTTATTATTATTTATTCCTATTTAATTTTTTTAATTTCAAATAATTCAAAATGAAGACTGATTGAGATGAAGTAAATGTAAGTTGTTTAGCCTTGATAAGGCATATCTAATTAAATATTATTTACTTTTTGAATGCTTTATAAAGTAGTTTGGTTTATACAAGATTTTAAGATCAAGGATGTTACACTTGATTTTCTCAATATCTTGGAATACATCTTTTCTATATAATTTGTCTCATTATTTCATATTTTCACCTTGACTTGGGTTATATTTCTATAAACACTTATTGTACTCTTATATCACCTTTACATTGTTTTATTTGGGTATATTAAATTTCTTCTATTTATCTCATTCCAAACATATTGTATATTTACCTAATATTAAAATAATTTTTTATTACCATTTATGCTAATTTACTTTTGTTATTTGAAGTAATTCAAAACTAGGTTCAATTGAGAAGAAGGAAATGTTATTGTACCTGAATTATTCAGCTCTATCAAATTAAATATATTTTTTAATATTTTTAAATATTTTATTTATTAGCATTTTGGAACTCTAAACAAGTTATTTTAATTCATTCTTGATTTGATATTGAGAATGTTACACTTAATCTTCTTATTATCTTCTATCATTTTACTTTTACTTGTGTTTGATTTAGTTATATTATAATGCATTAATTTGTATCACTTTAACTATAATATTATCTTAATTAATATCAAAAATAATAATTTTTTGCTATTTATTTCATTTACTTTTATAATTGGTAAAAAATAAAAATCTTGTATGGTTGAGATAAAATAAATGTCGTTAGACCAATCTCAACATGCTCTATCAAAAAAATATTCAATTTTATAAATTTTATAAATATTTTTTGTGGCTTTAGGTATGCGTCTTGACATATTTTTAATTTTACTTAGTTTCTCTATTGAGGATTCTACACTTGGACTCCATAGTATCTTAAGCATAGCTTTCTTATTGATTTATTTAATTTCTAGAAATTTTTTTTACTAGGTTGTATTACTATGAAACTATAGTTCTACCCTTATGTGACCCTTACATCAATTGAATTACATATATTGAAGAACTTTAATTTATATCATTTTATTGCCATTATATATTTACTTAATATTATAATAAATATTTATTACTATGTATGCTTATTTAATTTTTTTAATTTATAATAATTCTAAATGAAGTCTAAATGAGATAAAAAAATATCATTACAATTGTCTTAATGACATACATCAAACTAAATGTTACTTTTATTGTTTTAAATAAATTATTTCCTATGTTTTATGCCGTCTTTATGACTCATTTAAATTCATACTTGATTTCATGATTAATTACGTTAACTCGATCTCCTTAGTGTCTTGGAATTGAACATTCCGACGCAACTTATCTCATTTTTTAAATATTTCTATTTAATTTGGATATATGACTATGAAACTCTAATTCTACTCTCATGTGACAATTATATCACTCTCATTTACTTATAATATATTATTTTAATTTATCTCATTTTAACATAATATATATTTTTATATTATAAATAAATAATTTATTATTATTTATGTTTAATTAATTTTTTAAATTCTTAATAATTCCAAATGATGTCTGATGGAGATGAGACAAATGCTATTATCATTGTATCAATAAGATCAATCCAATTAGATATTCAATTTAATATTTTTTAAATATTTGATTTTCTAAGGTTGTGACATGTTTTATAAGGTATTTTGATTTTTATGTAATTTGATGATAGAGGATGTTGCCCTCCATCTTCTTTAAGTCTTGGAACGTAACATTCCATGTAATTTGCCTTGTGATTTCAAATCTTTTTTTAATTTAGTTATATTATTTATTAACTCTAAATCTCTTCTCATGTGACCATTTCAAGTTGATTTAATTTCATAAATTACTTGAATATATCTCTTTTTAACTTTAATATATATATTATTATAATATTGAAATAATAACTTTAATTTATTTTTTTATATTTTATTTGATAATCCATTATTATTCAAAATGAGTTTTTAATAAGACAAAACAAATGACTTGGACTTGTCTTGACAAACTCTATTTAAGTGTTTATTTTTATATTTGTTAGTATCTTTATTAAGTTTTGGCATACATTATCTGGTACTTTGATTTATACTTGATTTAGCAATTGAGTATATTACACTTGAAATCCTTACTTTATTTTCATTATATTTTAATGTGATTATAAATCTTTTTTTGCATGACAATTTCATGTATTATATTTGGTTATATTACGTTACTTCATTTCATTTTATTTTTGCTACAATATTTATTTACTAACTATTAAAATATTAATTTTTAATTTTTTATGCTTACTTACATTCACAATTCATTGTAAATGAAATTGAAATATTGTTAAACAAAACAAACATTATTGAACTTGTCTTGATGTGCTTAATCTTACTAAATATTCATTTTTTTGAAATTTACTTATTAGGAGTTTTGCATGTCTTGTAAGATATTTTAATTTAGTTTTGCATGTCTTGTTTTAATCTCTTGGAATGCACATTTTTTACATAATTGTTTTAATTTCTATAAATGTTTTGCATTGATTTGGTTATATTACTACAAAACAATAAATCTTCTTTTATATAACCATTATATGTGTTTGATTTTATTCAATTACATGGTTTTAATTTATCTCATTTTAGTGTTAATTTTTATTTAATTAATATTAAAATAAAAATTATTATTATTTATGCTTCTTCACTTCATCAATTGTAGTAATTCAAAATGAGGCCTAACCGAGACAAAAGAAAACTTTTTGGGTAGATTTGGAAAGCTATATCCAATTAAAAATTTAATTTTATATTTTAAAATATTTTACTTTAGCATATTTTTTAATGTTTTTTAAGGTAATTCTTTTCCTACATAATTTGACGATCATGGTTGTTACACTTGAACTCTTTAGTTTCTTGGATAAATATTTTTTGAAAAATATATCTCATTTCTAAAAATATTGGTTTTTGATTTTCTTATATTATAAAGAAACTTTAGTTCTTTTTTTGTGTGACCATTGCTTGCTATAGAACTGGTTATATTAAATGTTTTCAAATTATCTCATGTTTTAATTTTTATCTTTTTAATTACTTTTAGTTTTTATAATTTTGGCACACTTTATGAGGCATTTTGACTTGTACGTGATTTAGTAATCGAGGGTATTGTACTCAAACTCCACAATATCTTGAAATTTAATTTTCTCATATAATTAATCTCACTTAAACAATGTTTTCACTTGATTTGTTTTTATTACCATAAAACTCTAATTCTCATCTCGTTTGAAATTTAATCACTTCCATTTTGTTATATTTCATTATTTCAATTTATCTTATTTATGCCTTAAAATATATTTACTAAATATTGAAATAATAATTTATAATTTATTATTTTAATTAAGCTTTGAATTCACAATAATTTGAAATGAGATACAATTGAGAAAAAAGAAATATTGTTCAAAATTTCTTAATGAATCAATCCCATTAAACTTTTATTTTTATAATTTCAAAGTTTTAACTTTCTATGTTGTTGATGTGATTTATGAGATATTTTTATTTATACTTGATTGGATGATCGATGATGTATCACTTGATTTTCTTAATACATGGAATGCAACCCCTAGGAATTTAGCTCATTTTGTCAACTTTTTTTTCTTTTATTTTATTTTGTTACTTAATAACTCTAAATATCTTCTCATGTGACCTTTACATTACTTAACAATATTTTTGTTTAATTTTAAAATAATAATTTTATATTATTTATAGTTTTTTAATTTTCTAATTTGTAGTTATTCTTACTAATGTCCAATCAACATGAGATAGTTCTCCTTGGACTGACTTTGACATGTTGGACCTAATTAAAAACTCTTTTTTAATGCCTTTTAATTATTTTATATACAAGGTATTTTAAATTCTTTGTGAGATAATTCAATTTGTATGTTATTTAATGACCAATGATGTTACACTCAAGCTCCAGATTATATTGGTATGCAACTTTCTCATAAAATGTATGTCATTTTTTTCAAAATATTTTTCTTTTACTTGTTTATATTAATATATAACTCCAAGTCTCCTCTAGTTTATAATTTGCAACATGTTGATTTTTTTGTATTACATTTTGTTAATTTATCTCATATCATTGTTTATATTTGTTTATTTTTCAAATAATATTTTATGATTATTTATTCTAATTTAACTTGATAATTAATATTTATTCTGACTGAGATCCGATTGAGGCAAGACTATTTTTTGGATTAGACTTATAGAGCTCTATATAATTCAATATTTACTTCTAAATTATTTATATATTTTTATTTTATAAAGTTTTGACTTATTTTATGAATACTTTTATTTATATTTCATTTAATGATTGAGAAGGTTACACTTAATCTCTTTTGAGCTTGGAATGCAACTTTCTCTAATAACTTGTATAAAATTTTCAAATGTTTCACTTTAATTTAGTCCTATGTAATTCTAAATCACTTCTCATGTGACCTTTACATGTTATTGATTCCATAATATTACAATTAAATTTATCATATCTCAACTTTAATACTTATTCTATAATAAGAAAACAATATTTTATTTATTTTTATTCCAATTTAATTTTTAATTTCAAATAATTCAAAATGAAAACTGATTGGGAAGAAGTAAATGTAAAGTATTTAGCCTCTATAAAGCTTATCTAATTAAATTTTATTTTCTTTTGGAATTCTTTATAGAGTAGTTTAGTTTGCATAAGATCTGATGATTCAGGATGTTGCACTTGTTTTTCTTAGTATCGTTGAATGCATCTTTTCTATATAATTTGTCTCTTTATTTCATATTTTCATCTAGACTTTAGTTATATTCTTATAAAACAATAATTATACCTCTTACGATATTTATATTATTTTATTTCGGTATATTAAATTGCTTCAATTTATCTCATTTCAAACATATTATATATTTTCTTAATATTAAAATAATTATTTGTTATCATTTATTCTCCATTAAATTTGTTATTTGTAGTATTTCCAAGCAAGGTTCAATCGAGAAGAAAGAAATGTTATTAACCTAACATTTTATGCACCATCTAATTAAATATTACTTTTTTTATTTTTTAAATATTTTATTCATAAGCTTTTTGGAACTCTAAATAAGGCATTTTGATTCATACTTTATTTGATGATTAAGAATGTTACACTTGATCTTCTCATTATCTTTGAATTAAAATTTCTAGTATAATTTCTCTTATAGCATCATTTTTTTTATTTACTTATCTTACTATGAAATAAAAATTCCCCTCATCCTTATATCACTTTGATTTTGTATATTATAAAATTTTTAATTTATCTTTATTTTAGATTTAATGTTTATATTTAATATTAAAATAACAATTTATTATTTTGGGCATTTAAATTACATTGTAATTTATAATCATTCAAAGTAAATTCTGATGAATTATAAATAAGTATGTTGCATGCGAACATCTTAGAAAGCTCTATTGAATTAAAAATTCATTTTTATTTTTTAAAAAATTTTTTTTTATAAGGTGTTAGCACAATTTGCAAGACATTTCTAGTCATATTAGAACTGACAAATAAGTATGTTGCATGCGAACATCTTAGAAATTTGGAATCGAAATTTGTTATATAATTTATCGCATCTAAATTAATTTTTTTCTTTGAATTCAATACATTACTATGTTCTTAAATCTCTTCTCATTTGACCATTATAATTGTTTAATTTATTATATTTTATTATTTTAATTTATCTTATTTTGATTTCAAAATATTTTTGCTTAGTATTAAGATAATAATTTATTAATATTTATGCTTATTTACATTGGTAACTCAAAGTTATTTAGATGAAAGTTTGAAAAAACAAAATAAATTTCGTTTAACTCATCTTGATATACTATATCAACTTAAATTTTATTTCTAAATTTCTAAGTATTTTTATAATATTTTTGTCATGTTTTACAAGATATTTTAATTCATATCTTCTTTCAATCAAGGATCATCAAATCCCTTAGCAAGTGAATAGTCAAAATAATTGATCTTCTAGACACAACCAAATTGAATCAACATTATATTAGTTTTGTGTCATAATTTGAGCTCTTTGAATGATAAACATCACTTTTGAAAACTAACATCATTGAACTTAAGGTATCATACCTTACCATTTAGCAACCTTTGTTCTTAATTTCTTTTCCATTTTTCTCTTTTCTAAATATATTAAGAATAATAATTGCATTTTTTTCATCTTTTTTTAATGGCCATTATCATCATACATATTATTGTAACATGTCTTACACAACTATAATAAAATCATGATCATATGATGCTTAGTAAAATATAAGCAAACACAAGAAATACAAGCATGAATGTCAACCATCTTTGAATTTGATAGATTTCAATTCATTACTTATTATAGTTGCCAAGCATTATATAATACATAGTATATATAGATGTATAAGCTTGTTATCCCAATTCCTCTTGTAAAGGTCTCAACTTAAAATAGATATCAAATTATGTCCCTTTATATGATCCATATTTCCTTCATTTTAAGTATTTTACACTTACTACAATATATCTTTCTTAATTTCAAAGATTATTTCTCAATTCCCTTACTTGAATAGTTAAACGCCTTCCAATAATTTAACAACAATACTTCTCTCCCTCCTCTTGTCTTTAAGCTGTCAACCACATTCAAAATGTTTTAATTTTATCCAAAACACCATCATCATCCATGGTCATCCTCTCATATACTAGATATCGATGCTTCATTTCCCTTCAACAATTAGACCTCTTTAGTTTAGTGACTTGTTGCCTTCATATTGCTTGAAATTTAAAAGTTTTGCAAAAAATTAGGTTACTATCATGTCAATTTTGTCAGTACAATAAGGTTAGGAAATTTAAAAAATAAGATTTAATCAAAATTAGGAAATTGTAAGATTTCTTGCTTTTTAATAATTTGAACTTCAAAAGTTTAGTGGTTAATTTTGTATTATTCTTCTTGACTAACTCCACTGTTTGCCAAACTTCATATATTTTAATGCCATTTAATATTTTTAATAATTTAACAAAACAAAAAAATTTTTAAATCCTCATTAACTTTTGGTTCAATGATTATCATGCCTACTTTTTTAGACAAAATTTTTACTATGCTTATACTTGTAGATTTTATGTCATAGTAAAATTTCATAATTTTGTGAGTTTATGTAATGTTTTTAATTATTTTAAAAACTTGTTCGAGCTCATAAGTTAATCCTTACAAATCTTTGATCTTCTATTTTAATACTCAAAAGATTTTTTTGTCAACATATTATCATTATATTCAAACAATTTATTCGTTTTATTTCTTAGTTTTTCTCTTTCTTTTTAGGGGTTGCTCCTTTTGGGGTATACAAATTTTGAATAATATGAAATGATACTTTAAAATTTTCAAAAATACTTTAAAATTCTAAATAATTCAAAATAACAATAATTCAATTTTCTTTATATTTTGTATATTATAAATCTTCTCTTCTTAAGATCATAAATCAAACCCATGATTATGATTTTTTATTAATTTAAGCTCATGATAATTTAAAATATCAAAATATTATTCAAATAATTGCCCTCACATTGTGGATGTTACATTCAAAGGGAACGATAGATCATGCACTATCTTATGTAGTAGTTTGTTACGTTTCTATTAAGGTTTTAGTTTTTGTATTTTTGTAATGATTTAAGAACTTCCCTTTTTAAAGAATTTTAAAGTTTTAATATTTATTTTGGTATAATTTTAAAAATATAAAAATGTATAATAGTTTCACTATGATTTTTAAAAAAGATCAAGCTAATGGTTTTTTTAAAAAAAATGTGTTTTCAAAATCAAAAGATGAAAGAAATGACATGAGCCACAATTACTTTGTGACATTTTGAGGAATTTCATTTGATTTAAATAATGCTAGAGCTATTTGTTAAATGATGATTGATTTTATCTTCTAAAATTAGAGATGCAAAAATTTAGAACGTTATGTAAACAATCTTTAATAAAAATTAGATCTTTAAAGACCTGTAAAAAGTTTACCATGAGACTAAGTATTTTGAAAGTAATTTTAGCACTTTATTGAGAAATTTTCTTAACTTCGTGGTCTCAAAAAAAGAATCTAAGTAAATCTAGACATGGTAAAGGATTTGATAAACATGCCTTCCTAAAAAGCTCATAGAGATGCTCAATATCTAGCTAAAAAAATTATCAGGATCACCCTTTTTATTTTCAAGCATGGAGAGAAACTTCAAAAATTCATCAAGCTACGCTACAATACGTGTAGACAATAGTAAATCGAAAATTGTTAAAAGGCTGTTCTAGAGCTTAATTGTTTCTGATCTCAGCCTCCAATCTTGAGCAATCTAGTCCTTGGGGAGTCTTTATGTATATATCTAATTGCTTTAAGTTTGATAATTAACTCTACCTTAATTCAAGAGAATACTGGATTTCAACAACTAATCTATTATGTTACTCTCACTCAGAAAGATGTAGAGCTAAGATACTCTCTTATAGAGCAACTAACCCTAGCTTCACTTATGTCAACCTATCAGTTATACCAATATTCACATCATCGATGTGATAACCAATAAACCTATGAGGCACATCTTTCAACCAATAGATGATATAAATTTGATGCAAAAGTGCGTATTTAAGCATAATGAGTTTGAACTTATCTTCATTTCCTATTCATTTATGAAATCTCAAGTTCATAAAGATTTTCTAACGGAGAGAAACTCTTTTAATAACCGTTATAAACTTTTAATAACCTTTTTTGATGGAGGTTTAAAGTGTGAGTCTCGTAGCATTAGTTCAATCCTTCTTAGCTCTTAGTAAGTAAAGCTCAAAGGTGTTATCATAATTGTTTTCATTATCACCAACAAAAAGGCTAAGCATGAAGCCTTGATTGCAAGTCACTAGTTTGCTTGAGGGATACAAATGAAGCACTTAAAAATCTTTAGTAGTTTCCAACTGATTAATAAGTAGTGTCTTATTAAAAGGTAAAGATTTACACTAAAATCCTATGAATACTAGCTTGGCCTCTTCTCCAAAAGTTTGATACTATAGATCTATTTTTTATTCATTAAGAACAAAATCAAAGAGTGGATCTACTAGCCAATAATAGAGATTCTAGTGAAGACTTTTCTCATCTTAAGAAGTTGAGTATTGAGTTACTAAATCGCCTAGTTCTTCAACTTAAAAGGCCCTCTTACTGATAAATCCCTATGACACTTATCTAAAGTTTGGGATTTTAACCCTTATAAAGTTAGATGTAAAAAAGGTCAAGTGATATGTTCAATAATATACTTTTTTTGATTAACAATATTATCAAAAATCCTACCTCAAGACATACACGAATGTGTTCATCTATGAAATTTAAAATTTTATATCAAGCTAATAGTTATGTTTTAAAAAATCTTAGTAACTAAGGCAACCTTAGATAAGTTTGACATATTATAAAATCAATTATATTATTTTGAAACCATAATTCTTAGATGAAATCATTTGAGAGCATAAAATATTGAGCATTTCACTAAGTGAAGAAAAAATGCAAACTTTTACAACTTTTCGAAACATTGTCAAATATAAATTTAACATGTCGCACTCCCTCTTGGTTTACTTTATAAGAGCCCATCCATTACACATGGTCTGATCTAAAATGATGAGCTAATTACCCATCACTACGATGCCTTAATGATTTTTGTAGTGCTACCATAAAGGAGAAATAATAGTAATAATATTAATGATAATAATAATAATAAGGACAAGCTTGGCTAACCTATTTCTCACATAAACTCTCTTATAAATAGATAGAGGATGATCTTGAGGAGAGAGAACAAAGTTGTGATTATTTTCAATAAAAAAGACAAGTGAGAGATAGAGAGAAAGAAACTTGAGAATGGGAGAGTGTCCATGAGAGGACACTTAGGAGCTAAGGGAGCTTCTACAAAGCTAATGCTCATGAGAAGAGCATGTCATTAAAAAATTTAAGTAAATCCAAAACATATTTTTTCATCACAAATGAAGATGAGAGAGATGATGATATGGGAGGAAAGAAGTTGTTTGGAAGAAAAACATCATGACAATATTATTAATAATTTGGGTGAGTTCAACTAAGTTGGTTCTTATAATATTGATATGAATAAATTATACCAAAATCAAGTATTAGCAAACTACTAAATATTCTAGAATGTAGGTGTCACTTATGACCCAAACCCTACATTAGCATATAAAATTAACCAGCTACTCAAGTTAACACCAATGACCAACCAACCCAAATTGACCAATGCTTAATTTGACACCAAGTTGATCAATAAAAATTGTGTCTCTTCTGATAAGTGACTAACAAAGTTTACTATTAAGTTTAATTAAAATTCTTTTTACTCATATTTAATCATATTTGTGATACTTAGTTCCATAATTTTGTTTCATGCACAAATTTTATGGAGCATAGCTTGTGTTGAAGAATCATGATGCCATTAGATGATATTATTTGAGTAAATTAAATGCCAATCATGACAAACTCTAAATAAGTATAAAGAGTTGTGCTGGAACTAAGTACATGATGAACAAAAGATATGAAAATAACATCTAATAATATACATAAGATGTCATGAGCACATGATAATGATATGTGATGATGCATATATGATGTTGGACATATGTCAATGGATATGAGGTATCAGATATTTTGTAATCGATAATGTTGTGAGGACAAGCTAGACAAAATTAATGAAATTATATTAAAAATATTTGTAACACTTTACTAAGAATGGTTATATTATTATACTTCTTAGTTTCATGTATTGAAAATTGAAAGATAAAATCAAAGTTTTGATTATAATCAAGTGCAATAGACATCAAAATAAAACAATGATACCAATTGATTGATATTATTTTTATAAGATGAATGAGGTATTTTTGACAATTAAGTAAAGAAAACTCTTTAATTAGTGCATTTATTTTTGTGAGAATCAGGTCAGAGAAAATCTTTTGATTGGGCACTATTAATAAATTGTGACAAAAAGATAATGCAAAGCCATTTAGTTAAGCTCCATGTATTAATATTATTTGTAACAATTGAGTAAAGAAAACCCCTCATACTAGTTATCATTCTAGGTGTATCTTAATTGTATATATTGATTTTCACATGTAAGCTTAAAAGACATGATAAAATAAGAGTTTTCATTATAATCAAGTTTACAATTAAATGGATAGTTAGGATGTAATAAGACCATTAAAAAAGATCACAAAAATCTTGAAAATATTGTATGTGACATTTTAATAACAAGACATTTTTATTGTGATACTTGATAACATTCTTATAGTTTATATGAAGCATGATGTAGCCATAATTGCATGGTTTTCTCTAATTCTTAATTGTTATTATCAAGTCTCATGCACTTGCTTTGCTTACATTCTCATAACATAATATTTTTTTTGTTCTAATTATTATGATTATATGAATATTTTTTATTGATTTATATGAATTGTCTTTTGATGATATCTTACACATCTTAGCTTCTTTGAATGTTACATTAACATGAATCATTAAAGTTATATCAATTAATAGATTAATTATAATATGTTTTGATAAAAAGGATTTTTGGCTTGAAGTTATTATTTTTGACATAATAAGTCTATGGTAGACTTGCGTCTTATTATTCAATATTTTCTAAAAAGGATAACTTAATATTTTCATATGTATATATTGAGGACACCAATGGTCCCAAAGAGTATGGATGAGAAGTGGTGAGAAAAAGAGTATTTAAAGAAATTTGAGTGCTTATGTATCTTTTTAATTGTAAACTCATCATTTGATCAACAAAATAATATTTGGTTCATATATATATAATTATCTTTGGTAGAAATAAATAATTAATAATAAGAATTAAGCCCTAGTGAATAAGGAGAGAAAAAAATGTTTAAGAAACTAATGCCATCATACCATCCTTTAGAAGTTAAAGATATGATCAAGTTGATCCATTCCAGAGAGTGTGATGGACGTGCCTCTAGCTATAAACCTGGCATGAAGATTATGTATCAAGAATTTTTTTGACCAATAATGAAAAAATATTACTTTATTTACTAAATGGTGCAAAGAGTGTCAAGTTCATGCTCCCCTTTCACACTAATTATTCACAAGAATGGAATAAATAATTATTTATTGGTTCTTGTTAGACTATGGCATGAATTTCCATTTCTTATTTCCAATTGCTAGAAATAGAAGGAGGTTCCTTCTCATGGTGGTTAAGAACCTTTAAAAATGGATCAAAGTAAAGCCTCTTATTGGCAAGACTATTAAAAATATTTAAAGTTTTCATTAGACAAACATTATAATAAGTTTAAAATTTCCATAGCAATTGTTACAAATTACACAATAATGTTCCAATCTAAAGAATTTCCAGATTTATGCAAAATGTATGGTTGCTTTTTTAAGTATGCCTCAACTTCTCATCCTCACATAGATGGACAAGCCAAAGCAATGAACAAAGACATTTTAGAAATTCTAAAGCCTCGTCTTGATGATAAAAAAGGTGGGTGGGTAAGTGAACTCCTCGACATATATTGAGAGTATTGAACTACACATTCTGCAACACGTCAAGTATTTCTAAGGATTCAAATCTATAATCACTATCGGGGTCAATCACTTAACAAGTTCAAAAGCTTGAACTTGAAACTAGCGCATCAAAAGTTGGACCTAATCAAGGAAAAGTGTCTTAGAGACCATTTAATGAAACTAAATATAAAGTAAAGTATGAAAAAATATTACATATTAAGAATTTCCCTTTCAAGGTCAAAGATTTGGTTCTTAGACAACAAAAGTCTTAGACAATATAAGAGCTCTCAATACTAACAAAGCATCCATAAGCTTGCTCCAAACTAGAAAGATTTGTACTTGATCAAGCATGTTCTAGGACAAAATGTCTATCATCTTCATAAAGAGGAAGATGTTGAGCTCCAACAATCAAAGAGTAAGAATCACTTAAAAAGGCTCTATATATGCTAAAAGTTACACACTTTTCTTCTTGTGCTAACTATCAAAGGTATTATTTGACTTTTCCTAAAGTTATCAATAAAATTTCATACTTAGCATCATGATTTTACATTCTCAAGATTTTGTTAACTTAAACAAAGTCAACTCTCTTTGTTTAATTATAATATTGAGATATCTTGAGAACTAATAAAATTGTACTTTAAAAGTACATACTTATTTGAGGGCTAACAAAAAAAATTTTATCTTAAAAGAAGTCATCTCTTGAGCTAATTCATCAATCAAAAGTTATTTGATGTCCTTTATCAAATTCCAAATTACTTGGGTTTTTTTTTCTTTTGGTAGAAAATCAACATAACTATTCTCACTTGACATAAACAAATCAACTATTTAAGTTAATTACATCTAGTTTGTAGTTGAATATTTTTCACCCTTACCAGTCAATGTTACTGATGATCATTCAATGATTGATATTCTCTTAGAAATGAAAACCTCATGGCAAATCCATTTATTGTTAAGTTTCTTAACTTAACCTTGTCGAGTATGGATCATCATTCGAGATATGAAATTCTACCAAGAAAATAAAGTCAAATCTATGTGATTGTTCCTAAAACTTAGGCCTTAAACTTTTTTAGTCAGACCATATATCATCCAAAAGCGTAGTCTTGCTCTGATATTAAGCCCAAACCTACTTCAACAAAACCTCTAGTGGGTCACAATAACTGGAAACATGAAATTATTAATGGGAGATCCATATTTAGATATTATAGAGCTAGTTGACAAGTTCTTTTGATGTTTATTTAGATAGTTATATTTCATATGTTAATAACCCATGAGAATAGGCCCAATAAAAAAAATTTATTAGCATAATCAGTCCTAATCATCTCTTTATATTAAATGGTTTTTGAGTAATGCTCAAGTAATAAAAATGCAAGTGCCTTTTCATTACTTGAAATAACCATTTCAACTTGCTTTGGTTCACATCATTTGAATCAAATTTTGATTGAGTTAGACATCTATGTGAGTCTTTCTTACATGGATCTTCATTACCATTCCATAGTAAGCATGCTTTGAGAAGCATAAATCTTACTTTCTCTTTTTATTTCCTTCATTATTGTTCCATTATGTGAAGGCTACAAATGGTAAAAACAATTCTTCCTTTCCTTCCTAATTTCATCACTAACCCATTGTATGGAGGTTGAGAGTTTTTTCCTTTTCATCTTATCTTGTTGTAAAGTGAAAATCTTATTTATAACTTCTAAGTACCTAAGTATTTCCCCTTTGATCATACCATTCACTTGGGAAAAAAGTTTGTTTCATCTTGTTAAGTTTTGACTTGTCATTTACTCTCTCTCCTTTAAACATGAAACTCACTCTTGGAGATTGGATTCTTCTATTTAATTCTTTTACCTTATGCTTAAGCTTTTAACTAAAACACCATTACTTAGAATCTTTCCAAGTAAGATAGCTCATTACAATGAATAAGGTAGCTCATTACCATGACCCTGTGTTTGACAAAAAGAAGAAATAAAAAAGGCATAATAAGACAACTAATGGGACTTAACCAATTGTAGAGATAAGGAAAATATCAACTTTCAAGAACTGCAAAAGCATGCATTGCAAATAGGATTAGCAGTTCGATCATCACACAATACTTTTTGTCGATGAAGATCACACAGTACTACAAGTGAACTCCTTGCCCTTAGTTCTACACCTTCCTTCAAACAAGAAATCATACATCAGTTATTATAATCAACAAAACTAAGAAAAATCAGCAAAAATAGAGTATATATGCATCACACACATGTAGTAATAGAAAAAAATATTTTGAAGCTTCCTATTTTTTGCTTCATTTCTATGTTTTTTATTCATGAGTGCACAACATAAAAAAATGCAAATTTTTTGAGGTTTGGATCACTAGTGATCTAAAGGTCCATAAATAATTCAAAAGGCAATCCAACTCAACAATATGACTATACAAATAAGCAAAACATAATTAAAAGCATAAACTTTAAAAACAAACAAGAAAAATCAATAACATGCTAAAGAACTTTAATTTCTGTATAATCACTGGAACAACATAACTCTTGCAATACTAAATAGTATTATGAAAAAAATTCCATTTTGGTTTTTTTAAGATCATGTGGTTTGAGCCAATAAACATTCATAGCTTTCATCTAGGAATTTGAAGTTGGTAAAATATTTCACATAAGCCATTTCTCTTAGCTTATAGTATATACTTAAAAAACCCACTTATCCATCTCTCCTTCCCAATTCTCTCAGTTGATCTCTAAGAAACTTTATGGTGTATCTTTCCATTTATCCCGGATGCCTCCCAACCATCTATTTCTATGACTTGTCCCTCTCCATTGTCCTTAAGGTAGCCAACCCATGCAATGTATGTCCAAAATTGTGTTAAATCTAATGCTTAGGACTTCCAAGAAGCAATGTGTTATATTGTCTAAATATACTAATAGATTAACAAAGATGGTTATATCAATAATGAGTTAATTGAAAAAAGTAAGGATTCCTGCAACATCATGCATGGATACGTATAAAGAAATAACTTCCAGAAGCTAGAATTAAATCATAAATTTGACTAAACATCATCATTCATAAGAAGATAAACGTTACTATTTTTCAACAAACTGGGCACATTGTCAAAAAACCAATGTATTACCAATTTTAGGATTCAAACTTCAATGCCCAAGTAAGAATTGAAAAAGAAATGGGTTAGTACAATTTTGGATAAGTCTACGAAAGATAATATAATGAATGTTTATTATGAGATTAAAGAGCTTAATGAAGAAAATAAAATGTATGTAACAGTTTCTTATTGTTACTTCAAGGAACAAAAAACATTTTCTTAATTCTACAAGAGAATCATCATGAACTCAAATCAATTATTTTTTACAATATTTCCCTCACATGCTCAGAAAGGCGTTAGAAAAGGAAAAAAAAGAAGCTAGCATTGGACATATTGAAATTATGAAAAACATGTATAACAAAGCAATAATGAGTGTATAAGGAGGCTTTATATTGATAAGGCACTAGAAAAAAATAAAAGAAATTAAAATTGCATATATTAAAAATAATTTAAGATGCCTAAGGGGAACATATTAAAGATTTCTTAGTTACAATCGAATTTCATTATGGCTATGCTTTAAGTACTTGGATTTGTTTGTAAACTTAATTTCAAAAATGTCTTTTACCTGTGCCCCAAAAGCATCAAAAAAATTTTGAAAATTTCTCACAACTCCCATTTTTGCACATATAAAGATAATGCTTCATAACTACTTTTGCACTTCTTCTTTCATCAAACTTTCTGACAACATAAGCAATGAAAGACAGCTTCAATTTTACACTAATTATTGATGTAATTATAAAATTCAAGATAAACCATTAATATGAATTTTGCCAATAATTTAATACTAATTGATAAGACTAAGCAAAGTGATAAAGATAAACTAAGACTAAGCAAACAGATAAAACAATACTGACTCTATGAATAATGACTTTGAAGTTTAAATGGTATCGCATTTTTAGTTCTTATAATAAATATATGGAATTAATATTTAGACAAGTAATTCCAAAAACATATGTATTGTAATAGTTATCATAAACAAAAGAAACAATACAAAATTTACTTATTTTGAACCTATACTTAAAAATCATAGAGAAATTAACAAAACAATGTCACTAATATGATCCAAGCATTGAACAAATAAGATGAAAATAAAACATACTTCTGAGTGTTGTGTAATCAAAATATCGCACTCAAGAATAAATGCAAATTTATAAGATTACAAGGTATCAAATGTCAATGTGTGAGGACAAACACCCAAATAGAATAATAGTTATAGAGATAAAGCTTTTATGTTTGAAGAGTAACTTACTATAAAGGAGAAAGTTGGCATTCTACCAATTGAAGACAATTCTAAAGAAAATCAATCTAGATGGTTTGGTTATATTAAGAAGTTCACTTTGTGATTCAATAAGAGAACTATATTACTGAAAATCATTACTAAAAAAAGTAAAAAATATAGAACAAAAAAATGACTATTGACTATTAGAAATGGCTTTAACAACTTTGGATCTAGGAGAAAATCAATTATTGAATAGAAACAATAGCAACTTAGAATGAATGTATCTGACCTCACTTGATGTGTTAAAGGACTATTCTTGTAATTATAGTAATGGAATATGAATTTAGTGTTGGCAACCTAAACCTTTTTAATATAAGAATTTAACAAAAGAAATACACAGCCTCACAAGAAATAGTTAAGATTCTATTTTTAAGAAATCATGGGGAAAAATGCCTGTTTTGTTCTTTGCAGAGGGAAATCAAACTTTTACCTTGATCAACAATTAGAAAGGCCTAATCAAGTCTAACAACTTATCAACAATTATAATCTTCTCTTAAAGCTCAATGAAGCAAATGTTTCCCATTTTCTTCATTGCCCAGTTCAAAACATAACTTTAATCAGTACAAAAAAAACATATCTCCACCCATGAAAATGCTGAATAGAAATATGTTGAATCATGGTGGCCATCCAAATTGTAGTGTGTCGAAGACTATAATAGATTAGACCAAAAAAAATAAAATAACGAAACTTCTCATTGACAAGGAGGATGATGGCTTGTGCTAGATTGGAATGAT
This sequence comes from Vanilla planifolia, assembly GCA_023846275.1. Taxonomy (NCBI): domain Eukaryota; kingdom Viridiplantae; phylum Streptophyta; class Magnoliopsida; order Asparagales; family Orchidaceae; genus Vanilla; species Vanilla planifolia. The sequence goes on along the minus strand of JAIUJO010000015.1, from coordinate 5,901,769 downwards.
GGGAAGACAGGAGGGTCTGAACTTTGGATTGAAGGAGATGGGAGACCAATGAGGAAATTCAGCGAGGCGTCGAGGATAGTATGGGGTCATGTGCGCCAGGAACATCGTGAGGTCATCGAGATCCTTTGAGACCACAAGGTCTGGCGATGAACTGAGTGCAGATTGCAGAAGGAAGCGATGTAGGGACGATTTGAAGTGGCCGTAGATAAGGAGAACCTCCGCCTCGTATCCTTCTGGGTCAAGCTTCATCCTGGATTGAAGCAGAGGAAGGCTCAGCCTATTGGCTGCCTTTCCAGATGCCGAGAAGGAATCCAGTAAGAGGAGGTTCGCCACCGTCGCTAGTTCTACAGATCAATTAACAAAACCCTAGTCGAAGGGAAACTTAGAAGAACCAACCTAAGGAGCATATATGGTTTCGGGATGGCAAATGTTTAAATACAAAAGATAATTACTATATATTAATAATTTATTAAACAAAAGAAGGGAGTATTGTTTTGAATTTGATTGGAGACACAAGGATTGCTCTACGCGTTAGTACGGTATCAATTTTTTATAATATTTTAATAAAAATAAATTTAATAATATATTTAATTACAAGATTAGGATATTTTTAATAAATTTTGGTAACAATAATATTCATTTTATTGTATTATTATTAACTAATAATCTATCAATAAACATCGCTTTATGGATAAAATTTATTATAATTTTAAAATGCATAAATGTGCATCGCAATTTTTTGTCATCAGTCTACAATATAGTTATATGATAAATAATAGAGATGTAAGGCTTAAGAATCTTATGATAAAAGTCAAACTCTTTATATTCTTTACTTAATGTTAAACTCTTAAGATCCAACAGTTTGAGGTTGGTCAATTAAGAGTTAGTTGTCATCACTAGCAATGCGATCGCCCAAGGAGATAATGCACATGATTCATCCATCTCGTAGCCATGTCTTGTGCATTAATCAGAAACCACCGTTGCCCTCAAGACAATGCTTCTGGCAATTTTGGCACCCAAGGACGTAAGTGTAAAGTTTAATGATCCTTTTGACAATGTCTTGTGTCGCCACATGCAACACAACCTTCAAGGAAATAAAAGAAGAAAGATAATATTTGGTCATTCTTTGTAGATGCACAAACTCAAATAGGAAGTGACAGTTAGGGTTTAATTGAAGGCAATAAATTTGCCTACTTGAAGAACAAACACTTTTCTAAAGAGAAATGGAATTTTAGTTTATTCTCCTGGTTTTCTTGTCCTCCTTTGTGATCCTCGACCTAGGAGACCCCAAGTTATTACCTAATGTTTTTTATAATTGCACTCCATAAGGATTTTTACTAAGTTTTTGTTGATTCCCTTGTCCATATCTAACTTGTTAATCAAGAATATTAAACCCAATCTCCATTGTATCATGGAATATAACTTTCACATATAGTTTATACCATTTCATCAAATGTTTCATTTTGATTTTTTTATATTATAATGTAACACTAAATCTGATGTGATATGACATTCACATTGATTTGGTTACATTACATTTCTTCAATATAACACATTTCTCCTTTAATATATATTTCCTTTACATTAAAATTATAATTTAATATGATTTATCTTTATTTAATTTTGTAATGTAAAGTTTTTCTAAATTAGGTTTGATCAAGAAACAACACACATCTTTGGTTTCATCTTCATGAGCTCTATCTAGTGAATTATTCATTTTGATATTTTTAAATATTGTTTTGAGAATTTTGGAAAATTTTAAAAAATGTTTTGATTCATATATGATTCCACTATTGAGTATGGTACACATGACACAAAACTATCTTGGAGACTAACTTTGTCATATAATTTATATCATTGTTTCAAGTTCTCACTTAGATTTTCATGTATTATAAAGATACTCTAAATAACCCACGTAGAGCCTTCACGTCGATTTGGTTTTATTTTATATATATATATATATATATATATATTAAAAAAGATATTTATTTTTTTAATTTAAAATATTTTTTACTTGATATTTTGGTATTGTTAATAAAAATATTATAATTCTTACCTAATTTGAAAATCATGAAAGTTACACTCATTCTCTTAAGTATATTGGAATGCAAAATACTGCTAAACATTGTCTCTCGTGCTACATTCATATGTTCTTGATTTTCTTATATTATATTGCTTTAATTTGTATCAATATAAGTTTAATAATTATTTACTTAATAATAAAATAATAGCTTATGATTATTTATGCTCTTTTATTTTGATATTTCTTAATAATAAAATATGAGGTCTGATTAAGATGAAACAAACGTCATTAAACTCGACTTCATGGGCACCATCTAATTAAATATTCTTTTTTTATTATTTGTAAATATTTTATTTTCAATCATTTTGGCACTTTTTACGAGGTATTTTATTTTCTACCTAATTAGACGATTGACAATGTTACACCAACCACCAAATCAACTTGAAATTAAATTTTCCTATCCAATTTATCTCAATTCTTTAAATTATTTGCCTTGATTTTCTTATATTTCTATGAAGCTCTAAATCTTCTCTCATGTAACCTTACATCACTATAATCTTGTTGTATTACATTATTTTAATTTATCTGACATTAGCTTTAGCATATATTTACATAATATTTAAATAACGATTAATTATTACTTTTATTTAATTACTATGGGAATTTCAAAAAATTGTAAACAAGTTTCATTGGAGATGAAGCAAATACCATTATTGTCATCTTATAGAGTTCCACTCAATTAAAATTTTATTTCTTATAATTTAAAAAAAATTATTTTCAAAAGTGTTTATATGCTTTATAAGTCATTTCAATACAAATCTCATGTGATAGTCAATGATACTACATTAGATCTTCTTAGAATCTTGGATCACAATTTTTCTAAAATATTTATCACTTTTCCACAAATGTTTTTATTTGTTTTGGTTATATTACTTATTAACTTTACATCTCCTCCAATGTGACCTTTTAATCACTTTTGTTAGTTGTAATACATTCTTTTAATTTAACTCATTTCAATTATAATATATATTTACTTATTATTAAGATGACACTTTATTATTACTTTTGCTTATTTGTTTTTGTAATTCATATTTTCTATAAAATGTGTATTGAACGAGATGAAAAAAAGTTGGTTTTATTTTTCTCAATATGCTCTATTTAATTAAATATTTATTATAATATTTTTATATATTTTTTATTATATTTTTTTCTTACTTTATAAGATATTTTTACTCATACTTGATTCTATCATTGAGGATGTTATACTTGATCCCATTAGTACCTTGGAGGATAACTTTACCATAGAAATTTTTTAAAATAATTTAGCTCATTTGATCAAAGATTTTTCTTTAGTTTGGACATATTTTTATGAAACTCTAACTCTTCTATGGTGTGACATTTACATAGTTTTTATTTAGATATTATAAATTCTTTTAGTTTATCTTAGTTTAGCATTATTATATATTTATCAAATTTTAAAATTCTAATTTATTACTATTTACACTTATTTAAATTGATATTTTATAATAAATCCAAACAAGTTCTAACTGAGACATATCAAACATCATCACCTTTCTAGTTTAATAAGTAGTATAAATGTAAATATTTTATTATCCATGATTTTTGCACTGTTATAAGATATTTTTATTTTTACAAAGTTGTTGCACACATTCTTCATAGTATTTTCTAATGCAACTTTCTCGAAATAATTTATCTCATTTTAGAAAAAATAATTTTATTATATTATGGTAAAACTCAAATTCACTACACATGTAAATTTAATATCACTTAGATTTTGTTAGATTATATTTTTTTAGTTTACTCCATTAGTATTTTGGAATACAACTTTTCTCACATAATTTATCTCATTTCTTAAAATGTTTTACTTTTATTTAATTATATTTTATGGAACTCAAATTATCCACTCATGTAAACTTAACATCACTTTGCTTTGGTCATATTTTATTGTTGATATTTATAAACTTTTTAATGTTAATACATATTTACTCTTATTTGTCATTACAATTTACAGTAATTCCAAGCTAAGTCTGACCAAGATAAAATAAATATTATTGAACTAGTCTAAAAGATATCTATTTTATTAAATATATATTTTTTTTATTTTACAATATTTTATTTTCTAAGATTTTTGTCGCTTTTTATGATATTTGGATTTGTGTTATATTTGGATTTCTTGAAATGTTTTGCTTTTATTTGGTTATATTTCTATGAAACTAAAATTATTCACTCTTGTAAACTTAACATCACTTTGATTTGGTCATATTTTATTATTTCTATTTATAAACTTTTTAGCATTAATACATATTTACTCTTATTTGTCTATACAATTTATAGTAATTTCAAGCTAAGTCTAACCAAGATAAAATAAATATTATTGAACTCGTCTACACAAGATCTATTTTATTAAATATACATTTTTGAATTTGAAATTATTTTATTTTCTAATTTTTGTTCTCTTTTTATGATATTTGCATTTGTATAATTGAACACAACTTTCTCGTAAAATTTATCTCATTTCTACAAATGTTTCCCATTGGTTTGGCTATATTGTTATGCAACTCGAAATTTCTATCATGTGTCATATATATCATTTAGATTTTTTTTTGTTACATAACTTTTATTTATATCATTTTTGCTTTAATATATCTTCATTGAATAGTTAAACAATAAAAGGTTATTATTATTGATTATTTATCTTGATAATTTGTAGTAATACTAAATAAGGCTTGATTAAGATTATTATTAGTTATTATTTATGTTGATTTGATTTATCTCTTTTCTACTTTGATATATGTTTTCTTAATATTGAAAAGTTTTATTGTTATTTTACTTATTATTTTCTTTTTTTATAACAAAGTCATTGGAGTCATTTAAATAAGCTTTACCTAATTAAAATTTCATTTATGGGTTTTTGAATCATTTATTTTTAATAGTTTGGCATGCTTTATGAAACATTTTCATTCATATCTTATTTGATGATCACAAATGTTACACAATCTCCTTAGGTTTTTTGAATGCAACTTTCTTATACATTTTAATTTTTTCTTTAAATTTTTTTCTTTATTTTGTTATGTTAGTATCAAATTATAATCTTCTTTTATGTGAGGTCTATCTTGCATTGATTCGATTATATTAGATTGTTTCATTTTATCTCATCTTAGCTTTAATAAATATTTATTTAAAATTGAAATAATATTTTGTAATTATATATGCTTATTTTTCTTCATAATTCACAATAATCCTATACAATGCCTTATCAAAAGAACTATTTTCATTTAATATTTATTTTTATAATTTCAAATGTTTCATTTTCTTGACTTTTTGAATTGCTTATGAGACATTTTGATTTATATCTTATTTAATGAACCATGATGTTACAATTGATTTTATTTGATTTGGTTACATTATATTTTTTAATTTATCATATTTTAGATTTTTTAAATGTTGAAATATTAATTTATTATTTTTTAATATTTATTTAAATTAGTATTTTTGAAGTAATTCAAAATAGGGAAAGATTGAGAGAGAACAAACTTTATTAGACTCGTCCTGATAAGTTTTGTCTAATTAAAAATTTATTTTTTAACTATTCAAAATATTTTTATTTTTAATAGTTTTTTAACTGGTTTTATTTTATTTTGTTTTATTATATTTTTAATTTATCTTATTTTAGATTTATTAAATATTTATTAAATTTAAAAATATTAATTTATTTAAAGAATTAAAGATGTAAGGATTTTTGTAAACAAAAAATTGTAGATTATTAAATTTTTTTTAGTAATCTGAATTTCTCTGATTTGGGTTTCAATAAAACATTGATGTGTATTTGGATATCTGTACTAGCTTCAGCAAAAGAAAATGGTAGTGGAAGCCCGGTTGGGGATCGAGGGAGGACATAGGCACAGGTTTATGTTGAAGCACCCAATAAATCTTGTGTGTATTTCGTTTATTATTGAGAAATTTTATTTCATCAATAAAAAAAATTTTGAGGTTGAAAAGTACTTTTACTAATTTTTGGAAATGAAAATTTTTTTAAATAAAAAATTCGCTCATCCCTTCTTATTCGTTGTGCCTCAAATGTTTTACAATAAGTTAGACATCCACTTGGTTTTATTGGACATGTTATTTGCCTTTTGTAATATGATCATTATGTAGTTTCATATATTTAGCTTCACATAAAATTTATTTCAAAGGTTAGGCATATTTCTTCATTTGTTTTGGATATGTGAGCATTCCAAATGTTTTGAAACATAATGTATTTATTTAATTTTTTTACAAAAAGTACATTTCAAAATTAAAGTATTAAGAAAAAATAATAAAAATAGAGGATGTGACACCCGATCCCAAGATAGGCAAGCTTGGTCGCCACAACTATGCTCCAATCTTATGCAAATCAAGCAACATGATTATATTATTGTAAATGTGTTGCAAAGAGACAAAGATGATTGATAATGAAACAATTGATAACATTGAGATTAATAGTTGGATTGAATTATTAGACAAGTCAACTAAGCTATTTAATGAAGTAATCTAAAGCATCCAGCATCCTCAAGAAGTTGTTTACTAAGACTCATATATTTGACACTTACAAGGATAACATACTTGATTGTCAAGATAACCTTATTTAGTTTGGATAAAAGATTATAACAATCTCTTCAATAATCTTTACTATAAAATAATAGTTTTATTTTCCTAAACAATACACTTATAATATTATCCATATTACCCATTTAGGGACAAGGTCTTAAACTAGTACCTAAGCCACCAAACACAAAGTATTAATGACACTAAATAATGTGATGAGCCAATATCTAATAAATATCTTGAACACCCTCCACATTCCAATGGAACTATATTTTCATATAACATAAGGATAATGTTTCAAGAAAACTCAATATTATTTTTTACTTTAATTTAGTTAATCTAAACTTATTTTAAATATCATGCAATAAATTAAAATAAAATCTATATATTATATTTCTAATATAAATTAGTTCTCATGCTATCTATATGATTTAATGTATGTACCTTATCATAAAATAAACATATAAAAGATCCACAGAAATTTAAAAACTATGAGCCAATGTAATGCAAATACTTCTTAAGAAGATAACTATGTCATATATCAAAATAAACAATATAAAATGGCTTATAAGATATCTTAATTTAAGAATAAGTTATCTATTAACATAATATTATATTTATATTAGCATTATCTAACTTTTCTACATAAATTTAAGTAGAATATTTTTAATCCATTTTCCTTTTCTTTTATTTTTTCTACAAAGTCAAAGATGCATGCACATTGGTTACTATATAATCTTTAATAGTGAAAATATCTAAAATTTCTTAAAATTATATAACCCAAGGTATTCTCTCTACTTTCTCTTCTAGTACAAAAACATCAACTATATGATTCCCCATCGTGTTGTATTATTTGCATCTCACTAAATCATTGTTATTAATTCTTCACTTATTGTATTATATGGCCTCTCCATCAAACAGTGTGATTCCTTCAACTCCCTATAAATGGTTATCAGAATCCCATCTTACTCCTACCTAAAAATTTTATTAATAACTTATTTAACACTAATCTTATTAAAGATAATTGGCTTAAATTAAAAAGTACTTTTTGCCATTTCTTTTTGCCAAATTTTGTGCTAAACCATTTACATGAAAACTTTCCTCATCCTCCAAATTCGTGGAAGCGGTAGAAGTGGAATTCCAATCACATTTGGTGGCGTTGAAGGCCATGGGTTCTTCCTTCTTCCTTTCATGCTTTAACTAGCTTGTAGAAGCCTCTTCGAAAAGTCTCCTAGTCATTTCTATTTTGACAGTGAGAAGTTCCCCAAGGAGTTCATCCAATGAAAGTTTGTTGACAATTTTAACCGCTTTAATAGTTGTTGCAAGGAGATCATATTCCTTTGGAAGGATTCTCAAAATTTTCCTTACTAGGTCACCATTTGAGAATGCCCTTCCATAATTTATCAAGCCATTTGTTAAGTCATTAAATCTTAAAAATATACTTTTAATACTCTCACCAGGATTCATTCTAAAATGCTCATAGTCTTGGGTGAGGATGTTCATCTTCGTCTCTTTCGCCTGTGAGGTGCCCTCATAAGTTACTTCGAGTTTTTTCCACAATGAAGATAGTTCAAAGCCCTAGCATTCAATTGAGCCAATGTTTTATGCTCAACATTAAGTTCACTAAAGGGCTTAACTTCATTAGTAAAAGATTTTCTAGGAAGTTTACAAGCCTTAGTTATAACTTCCCATAATTCTAAATCGATAGATTGAATAAAAAATCTAAAACAATTTTTCCAATATAAGTAAAATTCTCCTTTATACAAGGAAGGCCGAATTGAAGAAAAACCTTCACACAAGGTTGAACCCATATCAACCAAAGAGGAAGCCATAAAACAAAAAATCACAAAACCACAAAGAATGTGAGAAAGGCTTCACTTAGCACAAGTGGATCTCCCATGTGATGTTACACACGTAATTTTGGATTCCTCTCTCTGATACCAATTGTAGTTCTTTGTGCTTAAGAAAATCCCACAAGAGGGAGGTGAATTGTGGTAAATAAAATTTTCTTTCGATTTTTTTTTTCAATTAAAACTTAAATCATTTAAGCAAGAATAAGAAAGAATAGTACACAAAAGATTTTTAAGGTGGTTCGACTCAAAGTTGAGCCTACATCCACCCTAACTGGTGTTGGGAAAAGAACACTAAAATCACCAAATTACAAGCGAGGTTTTTCGTACGGTTCACCTCAAACCTTCTTGGGATTTTACCTATGGCTAATTCCGAACATACTTGAGTTTTTTCAGGCTCAACACAAACCCTAGGCTTTTGCACAATTGCCGAGATGCCCTTACCCCAAAGAAAGTAAGACAAAAAATTGGCAAAACTTAAGACAATTTTAAGAGAAATATGAGGCACACAAGACACCAAAAAGATGGAGGAATAGAGATTGAAAAATAGTTGAAGCAAAAACCTCCAATTTCGGGTTCCTTCTTATAGCATTCACTTTGTGACTTTGGAAGCACCGTATGCACTTTGAATTGCCTGATATTATGATTTGAAAGCTTTGAAATATTAAAAATGGTAACATCTAGGTGTTCTTCATCATTCACTATTTATAAAGCTTAATTAGAGCTCTAAATCCATGCCCAATGGTTCTAAAATGAACTAGCCATTTGGGTAACAGACACAAAGCAGTCAGCATTCGATTTGGAGCTTGAAATGGACATTTCTGTTGGAATCTCGAATTTACCCTTTGAGATCAATCTTGGCCATTGGATCTAGGTGGCTATGATCTAGGCTATTGGATGGCGCTTTGGTTGTCCTACATATAGTAAGACAATTTGTCTAAAAATCAACTAAAATAGAAACTTATTGTAGTTGTTCCGCATCTTCTCACAGATCTGGCTCGGTTTCGAATCGCCTGCTTGGCGTTTTACTCTGTTATCATGCAGCAATTTACCTTGACTAACCTAAGCCGTCCAATCGCGCCTGCCCTTTCGCCTTCTTTGACAATTGAATTGAAGCTTAATCCAACATCGTCCAAATGTCTTTGCTGTGGCTCTCTATAACACTTTCGATCATTTGTCTCTCGAGTAGTTTGGGGTTGGTTCTGATCGTGATTGCCCTTCCGCCTTCTTTGACAATTGAATGGAAGTTTAGTCCAACATCGTCCAAATTTCTTTGCCATTGCTTTCTATAACACTTTCGATTCATTTGTCTCTCCAGTCGTTAGGGGTTGGCTCCCCCTTCATCGACCAAGATTTCATCACTTGGTCCTGGTTGACTTCATTTTGTGCTTGCTCTAGTCCTCTGTGGGCCGAGTTCGCACTTATTCTGTTCAGCAGCTGTGGGCTGATTTCTCACTTGTTTCATTCAGCAGCTCTTCTTGCAGCCTTTGGGCTTTGCTTGCCCCTTTCGGGTCTATCAAACAATTTTTACTTTATTTTATTTTTTAAATCCTTAACGCCTGGACGGACCAACCTTCAGGTCGCGTATACCGACCCAACGCTACAGTGATAATTCCTGACACTAAAGTGGTTTTATAGTGTTTTGTGAGAATTTTTGTGCCAAAATTTTGAATATGAGTATACGAAAATAATTTTTTTTTATGATAGTATTACAATTGTCCTAAATGATTATGAAAAGAAATTCATGAAAAATTATTTCTAAATAATTTTAAAAAATCAAATATCGATGTCTATACTGTAATGCTTGGCCCAAAAATCAATATTCAAAAATTATTAAACTTATAACATTTTCAAATATTAATACTACTAGTATGCCACATCATCTCAAAATTTGGAAATATCAAATTCAAGAAAAATAAAGAGATATTCAAGTATAAAGATTTTGGTGCATGCCTTCAATTTCCTTGAAGCTTGCCATCACTCCAAGAGTCTTGAAGACCACTATTTTAGACATTTAAAACACATGGCTTGACTTAATTGAATATTAACGATTTCACTTAAAGCAAACCCATAAGAGATATAAACATTTATGCTTGACTCACCAACCACAAAGCATTCTCTATACTTTCTCTACTACAAAAACATCAACTATATCATTCCTGATCGTGTTGTATAATTGGCATCTCACAAAATCATTGTTATTAATTCTTCACTTATTGTATTATATGGCCTCTCCAACAAACAATATGATTCCTTCAACTCCCCATATATGGTTATCAGAAGCCCATCTTACTCTTTGACCTTTATCTAATCATATTTTATAACAATCCCATGGTACTGTATGATCACTCCAACTATGATATCATGACATTGTTGGACCACACAATAAGCTTTATTCTTGAACCAACATAACTCTAATTTTATTATATATTCCCTTAATGTGATGATATGTTTATTAAGTCCTTAAAAAAATTATTGATAATCATATTGTATATTGAGTCTAATCATATAGTATACTCACCTCCAAACAAAACCATAAGGCTTAAATTCGACTATATTTTACTATAAGAAAACTCTAAACCCCCACAATTAATTATCATAGCATTCTTGTACAATAAAAGAAAACCTCTAATTACTTTATAAAAAAGAATAAATTCAATAAAAAATATAATTTCAACTTTTTTTGCCCTATTTTCACTCATTATAGTAGCTTTCTAATACGTTCTTTGCCTTCTTTATTCTTATAGTAATAGAAAGACTCCTTTCTGTCTTCTTTGCAACTCTCCTTTTGACCAACACAATTCTTTTCTTTTCTTTCTTGTTGTCCTCTTGTATTGAAACTTTCTTCACCCCTTTTCTCTTTATTTTCTCTTTTTCTCCTTCTCTCCCTCCATTTTTATTTCATTAGCTACATCTCTAAACAACCTAAAACTTTTAGTAATAACTTATTTAACACTAATCTTGTTAAAGATAATTGACTTAAATTAAAAAGTATTATTTTCCATTTAAATATTCATAATATATATCTATATGTCATATTCAAAAAATTGTAATTAATTATGTAGGTCATAAAACATTATTAGCACACTACAATTATATTCTTCAAAGCGAGTTCTTTTTAATTATATGCTTTAATAAAATTTTATATTCTTTTAAGAATATGACGCACTTCTCAAAATAAAATTATTATTTTCTTTTTCTTAATAAATGTATTATTTAAAAAATAAATTTTATTTTTATTTATATTCTCATAATTACAATTATATCATTTAAATCTCAAGATTTTTAATATATTACATTGAGCAAAATTTTAAGCTATTACAAAAAATTCTTTTTTATATGCATTATTTCATGAAAGCATAAATATTATCATGCATATCATGAAATATAAATATTATTAAAATAAAAAATGATATACTAATAAAATAATAATCAACCTCTTAGAAAAATCATATTCTATGTAAGAGTAAAAAAAAATAAATAATATGCAAAAATATCTTAATTATGAAAAATTTTGTATATTAATTTAATATTGTGCATATATCATAATTACAAGTTTTACTTATTGAATTTAGGATGAAAACATCTTTTTCGAATTTTTTTTATTTTTTACAAATATAAACATGCATATTTATCACCAAATAATTTTTTGAATATATATATAGACACAGACACACACCAAATTTCTTATGATTATTTCACTAAAATTATCATCTTTATTTTTGCCCCTTTTATAGTATTAGGATGCCATATTTTATACTTAATGTATTATATATTTTGTAAAATTTTTTAATAGCATACCATACATTAAATTCATTGCATTATATGTTTTATGCAAAACCACTCTACCGCTAATCCTATATTATTATTGATTCCTTAAATTTTATAACTTAACGTACCAATGTTGGCCAACTTTTATGGCATGCACAATTCGCATATATTGTACTCGAATACAAAGGAATAATATTTGCCTCAACAACCTTAATGGCAATACATTTTGTAATTTTTAGATATCACTATAGAAGAATATTAAATAAGATGATATATTTGTAAATAATAGAATATTTACTTATTTTATAAAAATGTCATGTTGAAAGTCATGGGGAATAAGATTTTCAAATTCTCAACTGTCATGGTAGGGTAGGATAAAAAATGATTTTAACTACCCTCACTTCCCAAGCTTAATTCAATAGTGAGCTTTGAAGAGTTCAGGTCATGACGACCTTGTTGTCTCGACTTATAAATAAGTCTAGTAGGCCCAATCCAATGAGCTTTTTCATATAAGAAAACTGAGAAGCAAAGTGGTGCCAAAGAGGATAGTTGCAAAGGTTTGAGTCATCGATGATTTAATTTTTTTAGCATGATTGTAAGAAAGATTGAAAGGCATCAAGCAAAGGATGTTAACTATCTAGCGGTCTCCCACACAAGCAAGGAATTTATTTAACTTTTGCGTGTCAATTATAAATCGGAGGTGTGCCCTAAACAAATATATATTTCGTACAGTTTTGACACGAGAAAGTTGATCATGTTTTGGCTGTTGCTCCAAACATGCTTCGGTTCCCCATCAAATATATATTCACACTAACATGCTGGAAAATGGAGTAGGGAGATCAAAATGAATGGTGAAAGTCAAATTATTTTTACTTTCTACAATCAGTTGATCTCACAGAAGACACAAAATTAGTGGATATTCTGGGAAAATATAAGAAACTCTGGAGCAAGTGGGATGTACATATTTTGACAATGATATGCCTCGCGATACAAATTGTGCACATCTTCCTTGTACATTTGAGAAACATCTCAGAATCAAGAGCATGGATAAGAATGGCTGTTTGGAGCAACTAGCTTTTGGCCATCTGGGTTGTCGACTTCGTTCTTGGCCAGCTAAGCAGCAGCATGGACCACAATAGCAACAATGCCATCCTTGCATTCTGGGTGCCTTTCCTTCTGCTTCACCTTGGAGGCCCAGACACCATCACTGCCTATTCCATGGAGGACAATGAGCTGTGGGCTCCACCTATTCTTGCCATCGTCTTACTAGCTCATCATTATCGTCTATGTTATGTTCCAGTCTTTTCTAAGTCACCTCCTACTCGCTTCCACCCTGCTCATATTCTTTGTCGTAATCGTCAAGTACGCAGAGTGGTCTTACTCGCTTTACAGACCAGCACTGATGGTTTTCACAGCTCCGTGGTCATTTCAAGCAAGCAAAGTAAATTAAAGCAGATTTCTTCCAACAATAGGATAATGGTAGCATTTGTGTATGACCAAAATCGAAAAAACGAATTGAATGCTTTAAAAAGAGCTTTCGATATGTACTTAGTTTGCAAGTCTTTCTTCGTGGATGTTATTCAAATTGTGGACGTATACAAGGTAATCGGGGACATGTTGAAGGAGAGGACTATCATGGAAGTCTTGGGCCTGACAAGCATGGAATTTAGCTATGCCTATGATGAGATGTACACGAAGAGCCCTGTTAATTGCTCACGTGCCGGCGTCATCCTAAAGGTGATCTGCTCCTGCAGTACCCTTCTCGCTTTCTTGTTGTTTGTTTTCTCCCCGAAGCATGGATTTGGCACTAGCGACGTCACGATCGCTTATGTCCTGCTTGGAGCTTCCATATGTTTTGATACCGTGGCTTCTTTCATGTCCCTGCTTTTTCGACTGGCCGATGATCTTCCTTCTCGAATTTAAGAAACTGGGCAAGTGGGGTTTTCTTCTTGCCCAACTCATTCTCAGAATAAGGAGAAGATTGTGGCGTGATGAAGACAGATGCCTTCAAAGATGCCGCAACTCAACTTGATCACCAACTGCTTCAGGAATGCAGCAGTACAGCCAAAGGAACATTATCACCAGACAATCTGAAGAACAGGAGGATAAAACAAATGGGCACGCAGAATAGAATCCACGCTTAGACTGCCCATTAGATCATTTCAGGAGGCAATAATATTGTTTCAGAGCTGGTCCAGTGGATTTTCATCCTAAACTTCGTATTCAGAAGTTAGTAAAGGTAATCAACCTCTTCTAGAGCTCGTCACTGCACATGCTCAGAAATGCTTACAAATATGGGCTGTCGCTGCATTCCTTGATTTGACAGAATGCTTGTCAGCCGATCAGCAAGTTCTTGTGTGGCACATTGCGACACAGCTATGCAACAACTGAAAGCCCAAGGAGCTGCACCCGTTGCATTATCCTCATGAATCACAACCACAGTCTATGGTGTTTAAAGCGTAGAAGAGCACTTGGCACGGGATGCAGGCATGCAAGTGCCTGTCTGATTATATGAAAGATTATTATTAGTGATTATTTATATTGATAATTTGTAGTAATACTAAATAAGGCTTTATTAAGATTAAAGAAACCTTGTTAGTCTCATCTCACTGAGTTCACTTTAATTAAATATTTTGTTTTTATATTTTTAAAATTTTTTTCTAAGATCATGTTTTAAAATATTTTTTGATTTATACATGACTTGATAATCGAAGATACCATACCTTATCACCTTGGTATCTTAGAATGTAATTTTCCTATAGAATTATCTTATTTCTTCAAATTGTTTGTTTTGATTTAGTTATATTGCTATATAACCTTAAGTCACCTCTGCTATAAGGATTACATCACTTTGATTTGGTTAGATTATGTTGATTTGATTTATCTTTTTTCTACTTTAATATATGTTTTCTTAATATTGAAAAGTTTTCTTGTTTTGATTATTTATTATTTTCTTTTTTTATAACAAAAGACATTGGAGTCATTTAAACAAGTTTTACTTAATTAATATTTATTTTTATATTTTCAAATGTTTCATTTTCTTGGCTTTTTGAATTGCTTACGAGACATTTTAATTTATATGTTATTTGATGAACCATGATGTTACACCCAATTTCATTTGATTTGGTTATATTATTTTTTTTAATTTATCATATTTTAGAATTATTAAATGTTGAAATGTTTATTTTTTATAATTGTTTAAATTAGTATTTTTTAAGTAATTCAAAATAGGGAAAGATTGAGAGAGAACAAACTTGGTTACACTCGTCCCGATAAGATTTGTCTAATTAAATATTTATTTTTGTAATTGTAAGCCTTGCGATACAAATTGTGCTCATCTTCCTTGGACATTTTGAGAAACATCTCAGCATCGAGAGCATGGATAAGAATGGTTGTTTGGAGCAACTATCTTTTGGCCAACTAGGTTGCCAACTTCGTTCTTGGCCAGCTAAGCAGCAGCATGGACCACAACAGCAAAAACGCAATCGTCGCCTTCTGGGCACCTTTCCTTCTACTTCACCTTGGTGGCCCAGACACAATCACTGCCTATTCGATGGAGGACAATGAGCTATGGGCTGGACACCTTCTTGCCCTAGCCTACGAGCTCATCATTGTCCTATATGTTCTGTTCTGGTCTCTTCCAAGTGACCTCCAACTCGTTCACACCCTGCTCATATTCTTTGTCGCCAATGTCAAGTACTCAGAGCAGTCTTACTAGCTCTACAGAGTCAGCACTGACAGTTTCCGCAGCTTCGTGGTCACTTCAAGCAAGCAAAAAGTCGATTAAACCAGATTTCTTTCACTTAGCTGCTTAAAAGATGGGACTTCAGAAGTTGCTACTTTATAGCCTTCATCCTTTCTTAATAGAACATGTGGAGACAAGGCCTTCCTTACCTCTTTATTTGCCTAATAAACATTTGAATATGATTTCTCAGGATAAACTTCTACTCAAGACATGAAGACCCTGCATATAACTTATGCTCATTTATTTGATAACATCAGAGACTGCCTTCAATTTAAAAGCTTGGTCAAGAACATCTGCTTGAACAAGGTAGTCGTTGCAGAAGCCATGCTATCAATAAATACAAGATAATCAATGAGCTGCTTAGAAAATTGAATATAGAAGATAAAAGATGAAATCTACCCTCAGTTCTTTGATACGTTAGAAGTCTTCTTTAGAAACAATACCATCAGCTTCATCAGCTGAAACTTCAGCAGCCTTTATTACTGCAACTCTTTTAAGAGAATGCGGACTTGCATCAACAGCATTCAGACATTCAACAAAATTGCCTAGCTTCTTCTTCTTTCTATTTGATGGATCTTTCCCATCGGCAGCATCTTCATCTTGCCCATCAATACGTATGGCTTGCACTTCTATTTCTTCATTCAATTCTTCTGTGTCACAAACATTAGCCAATTCCCCATCATCTGAACCTTCTTCATCACTATCATTCCTGCAAGCATCATCATCCAAACCATCAATACCACTAGATTGTCTACTTTAGGGAAAAATTGATTGTCACTCTCTCCATCATTTTCTATAGAATCCTCTTCTTCTTCATATGCACCTCTAGCATAGATATCATTATCAACTGGTGAGGAATCATTTTTCAGCTTCAGAACCATAAGTAGCCATTTCACCCTTAGAACTACTATATTAGGCAATGTGAACGATGGTTCTATAAAGCAAAAGAAGGATTTAAAAACATTTTGTAACTATGTTTGTGAATAATTATTGTATAAAAAATATATAGTTTAGAAAAATAATAAAAAAAGAAAACTTAAAATAGTGTTTAAGAATTTAAAAAATCTTATGAGTAAAATAAAAATAATTACTAACAGAAAATTATAAAAAAGAAAAGATAAAAAAATGAAAAGGCAATAAAAGTTACATAAAAGAGTCATCATATGAACAAACTAAAACTTTAATATTAGTTAAATTGTTAAATTATTTTAAAATATTATTTTAGATTGTGATGTACTATGATATGAGCATACTACATAACATATATTTATCTATACATATGTTCTGATTTATATGACAACATATTATATTTATATACACATACATATGGCAATTAAAAAATAAAATAAAAAATAGAAATATATGATAGAAAAAGAAATTTTTAAAAAAAGAGAATGATTGACTAAAAAATCTAGAACATAAAAATGATGAAATAAGAATGTGATTGTTTCTCTATGACCCCATCTCGCGATTGTCTATAGTAGCTAAAATGTGAGCTAGAGCATGACAATTACAGCACCACGTGGCAACCAAATATTAGACATTGGGAGCGATGGCTCCATGATAAATAATCTGACATGGAATCCTGAGTGAGGATAGTGATCATATGAAAAAATTAAAAATCTTAAAAAAAATAATTAAAACAAATTTTAAAAATAAAAAAAATACAAATACGAGGACATGAAAAAAAAAATATGATATTAATATTATACGGCAATTATGTGTATTATGAGCATATAAACAATGATTCAACAGATTATAACTTTTATTGATAGCATATATTATTCTTAATTATTGCTCCATCTTTATTTACCCACACATCCGTATTATTTTATCTTCTTGCGATTGGTAGTTTACAAATTAAGTATATTTTGCTTAATTACTTTTATTATAAGCCAAGATACCTGCATATAAAAAGCTAAGGGTTCTTAAAATATAACTTAAGATTTTGAATTAAATAGCTTATTATTTTTTGTGAAACACATTAAATGTGAAGACAATTGTTATACTTAGTTGACAAAAAATACATTTATATACTTTTCAACTTATTTTTCATTTGATAGCTTGAGATCACATTTGCTGCTTTCTATGTTATTATTTTATCTTAAGATATTATATAGGATATTTTATGCTTTTCATCACCCCAACTCAATTTTGGAATTGTATCCTTTAGATTTGTCACGTGCTCTCTTTATTGTACGGCTGATATTGTTGGTATATTTTAATATTAAGCGAAACGGGGAGTGACAATTAGACCATCAAAAGTGCTAATACAATAAATGTGAACTTTAGGAGTGCATGGACACTGTTGGCTTACCAATAGCACTTTTCCACCTACACCAATTTGGATGCTGGCAAAAAGGCATACATTGCTGTCGCTTTCAAGGGGAGCCACATGCAAGCCAGCGCCATCTGTGAAAAAACTAAGTTGGACACGAAAATTCATAACAAAGGAAACCAAGGAAGGACAAAAGCATCCATTAAAACAACACAAAAATACTCGACAATAGTCCAAAACAATTGACACATAAAATTGCTTCAAAGCATAACAAGTTCAACAGAAACCCAATCAGATGAATAGAACACATGCAAATGGCATCCTCAAGCACATCTTACGTACCACAGTTAACCCAACAGCAATTGCCTAATAGAACACAAGCAGCAGATTGAAATCAGTACACCACTCAGTAATGACAAAATATTCAATATCTAAACAGAGAATAAAACACTTCTAGATGAGAACAATCATGCAAAAATTGATTCACTATTTATCCGAATTGCAAATTGGCAGGAAATTAAATTTAGTCCATTCATGACTAAACATAGCTCCATGACCAATACAGTTAATGGAATCCAAAACCAAACCGGTCATTCTTAGTATTATTATCTACTATGAATAACTCACTGCATTCATATCAAAGTAGAATTCACTTCATGAAGGGAAATGAAATGTAATAGGCTGCCATGCACTCATGGAATTAGCAGTGGCAAGAAATTGAGATTAAAGTTTTCCTTCAATCAGAACTTTTATAAATAGGTGTAGTGGGAAAAATGCCTACCCCATTCCAACATATTTGACAACATTCTATACCATCCCTAAGATGTTATCCACTTTACAATTCAATCTCTAAGCAGCCAAAAGAAGAATCAAAATGAATATGCAAAGAAGTGCGATTCTAATCTTAGAAAGCAATTAATTTGAAAATTTCCTTTCGTGACCATAGGCTTCAAACAAAATTTCAACAATTCTCCATAAAGATTTTTCAAATTAAAAAGATCATAAAAGAAAGCACTAGCTACTACTCAACAAATCATGATCTTGAAATTAGACCAATTCGTTAAAAAAATACGAATTCAACTACAGAAATATTTAACATTTTTTACTTGAAAGGGTGATATATTATGCTTTATGTGGAATTAACCTCGCTTGACCAAAAAATAGACCCATTTTAAAGCTTTTCATAGATTCGTTAGCATGTTTACAAATGCCAAATACTCCAGCAATATTTAAAAATACTAGACAATATTGTACAACTACAAATTTTCAAACTAAGTAGTGTTTAACAATACAGATGAACTATGAATCCAATTCAATGTTCCTCATTCAATCTTCTGTTATATATATAATAATGACGCCCAACACACCCATGCAAACAATTTGGAGCCTCAAAAACAAGTTTAAAAATAAACAAAAAAAATGATAAGGCAAGAATGAAAAGGGAAAATCTAAGAGAACCAAAAAAACTGCCATCAAACTATACGCATCACCATTCAACCTTGTAAGGGGAAGCAGACATCATTAACAATCGGGAGAAAACACCATTATAGAAGCAATCATGGCCAAGAAGTATAAATCTGATTATCTAATAGGTGTCTGCATACTAAAGACAGAAAATAACTAAATTGAGATCGACAAAAGTGCTAACCACCTCAAATCGTACATTGCATACATGACGATGAGAGAAGAGCATCTCAGATGGCCCTGTGGAGTTAGACAAAGTATGAATTACAGCTTGGAACAAGAATTTACAAAAAAAAGCAGGACTTCAGTTCAAGGTTTATTAACCAGTGCATCTTTAAGATGAATAAGAGTAGGGTAGGAGTGTGCTACTTCATTTTTTGGATGATTGACGTGGATGCCTTTTCATACCGCAAACAACAAATTGCAATTTCTCCTTTTTCTTTTTCTTGCTCGAAGTGGTGCCCTTGTGTTGTGCCCAAATACGTACAAAGATATCACTAATAGAAAAATAGTTAGGAATTCCAGTACCTAACCCAATTCTACAACAATGATCATACGGAACATGCATTAATCAATGAAAGTGTTTCATAAGTCAAGTTTTTCCTCACGATACAATTAAAATCACCAACATTTTTGTAATCACATAGATTGTAGGTAAAAGAAAACAAAATCCTAAAAAAAACTTGAGAAACTATAAAGACCTTTCAGTGGAAATAGCACGTCTTTTTCAATTTAATAGCATAAACTTCAGTTAAAAAAATGTAAACTCATGCTCAAAGTTCAACAGAACAGAGTGAGCAACATGAAAAGCTACAGTTGGAATGGATGTAAAAGAGCTAAAATTGAGAAGACACATATCAAAGTTCTAATGACCAATTTCTTTAAAATATTGTTGACACATCAACTTCTCCACCTCCAAGTGACTAGGTTATTCTTTACGAAAAATGATCAATGTCTCAAAAAACTAATCTTCTAAATACACAATGGAAAAAATATCAGAATAATATAGCAAATCAGCAAGTAAGAAAACTGTTTCCAATATAGTATTCCATTCAAACATGTGAAAAATAGACTGAAGCACTTATACTAACTCAAGCGTGTCTTAAGCAAAGCACAAACTTTGAGTCAATGACTAGGCATAAAAAACTGATTGAATGTCCTCAAGTCAAATTGAACAATATTAAAGAAATATACCCAAATTTACCTAACTGCAAACACCTAGTTAGAATAACACGTTTGTTTTTAATTCCTTAGGATTTCTGGAACATTAATAAAGACCATTTAAGAGTCAAATAAAAGAATAACTTGCTGCAATGACAATCCTTGTAGATGGAAATCGACATAAAACTTAAAAACTAAATACTCAGTTGAAACTTCTGCAACTAGAACAAAAAGGCTTTTACTTTATTGAATCAAGACTTGCACATTAGTTTCAATATAAACTATTCGATCCAAAATCCAAGACCTTATGCAAATATTATGAAAGCCCCATCATCATGTCAAAGTTAAAGTGCAATATATGTCAATCAATTTTTGTTGACCATTAACACCACAACATATCATGGACTCTAACACCACCTAGATTATCATATGGAATAACTATGACTTCACAACATGTTTATTGCATCTTCATCACTCCACACAAGAAAACAAAAAAAATAAATTGTAGACACGAACTACATGCCTTATAAATAGCTTCCCTACTAAGAACGATTTGTGGATTTTGGATATATTCATAATCCTCATCACTTGAGGCTTCACTATCATCATCATCATCCACAAGCTAATAACCAAGAAGGAAACACAGAGCCGATACCATGACCATGTGTTCGACAAAAAGAAACAATAAAAACGGCATAATAAGATAACTAATGCGACTTAACCAATTGTAGAGATAAGGAAAATATCAACCTTCAAGAACTATGAAAGCATGCGTATAAGAAAAATCAATGGTAGAGAACTTCAATTTCTGTAGAATCAATGGAACAACATTCCTCTTGCAATACAAAATAATATTATGAAAAAAAATTCCATTTTGGTTATTTTATGATCATTTGGTTTAAGCCCATAAACTTTCATAGCCTTCATCTAGGCATTTGAAGTTGGTAAAATATTTCATATAAGCCATTTCTCTTAGCTTATAGTATATACTTAAAAACCCCACTTATCCATCTCTCCTTCCCAATTCTTTCAGTTGACCTCCAGGCAACTCTATGATGTATCTTTTCACTTATCTCGGTCACCTCCCAACCATCTACTTCTATGACTTGTACCTCTCTGTTGTCCTCAAGGTAGCCAAACCATGGCAATGTGTGTCCAAAATTATGTTAAAGCTAATGCTTACGGCTTCCTATAAGTAATGTGATATATTGTCAAAATATACTAAAAGATTAACAAAAATGGTTATATCAACAATGAGTTAATTGAAAAGAAGGATTCATGCACCATCATGGATGGATACGTATAAAGAAATAATTTCAAGAAACTAGAATTAAATCATAAATTTCACTAAGTTAATTAACATCATGATTCATAAGAAGATAAATGTTACTGTTTTTCAACAAACTAGGCACATTGTCAGAAAACCAGGGTATTACAAATTTTAGGATTCAAGCTTCCATACTCAAGTAAGAATTGAAATAGAAATGGGTTAGTACAATTTTGGATAAGTCTATAAACGCTCATATAACGAATGTTTGTTATGGGTTTAAAGAGCTTAATGAAGAACATAAAGTGATTGTAACATTTTATTATCATTACTTCAAGGAACAAAAAACATTTTCTTAATTCTACAAAGCAATCATCATGAACTCAAATTAATTATTATTACGATATTTCCCTCACATGCTAGAAAAAGCATTAGAAAAGGAAAAAAAGAAGCTAGCATTGTACATATTTAAATTATGAAAAACATGTATAACAAAGCAATGATGACTGCATAAGGAGGCTTTATATTGATAAGGTATTAGAAAAGAATAAAAATAAATTAAAATTTCATATATTAAAAATAAATTCGCATGCCTAAGGAGAACATATTAAAAATTTCTTAATTACAATAGAATTTCATTTTGGCTATGCTTTTTAAGTACTTGTGTGTGTTCGTAAACTTAATTTCAAAAATGTTTTCTACCTAAACACTAAAAGCATCAAAAAAATTTTGAAAATTTCTCACAACTCCCATTTTTACACATAAAAAGGTAATGCTTCATAAGTACTTTTGCACTCCTTTCATAAAACTTTCAAACAACAAAAGTAATAAAAGACAGCTTTAATTTTACACTAATTATTGATGCAATTGTAAAATTCAAGATAAACCATTATTTTGGATTTTGCTAATATCTTTATACCTATTGATAAGACTAAGCAAAGAGATAAATCAAAACTGAGACTAAGCAAATAGATAAAAAAAACTAAGTCTATGAACAATGACTCTAAAATTTAAATGGTATCGCATTTCTAGTTCTTATAATAAATATAAGGAATTTATATTCAGACAAGTAATTTAAAAATCATATTGATTGTAATAGTTATCATAAAAAAAGGAACAATACAAATTTTACTTATTTTGAGCCTATACTTCAAAATGATAGAAACATTAACAAAAAAATGTCACTAATATGATCTAAGCACCGAACAAATTAGACAAAAATAAAACATACTTCTGAGTATTGTGTCATCAAAATATCACACTCAAGAATAAAGGTAAATTTATAAGATTGAATGGTATCAAATGTCAATGTATCAGTTCACACAAACAAATAGAATAATAGTTATAGAGATAAAGCTTTTATGTTTACTTTGTGATTATATAAGAGAAGTAGATTATTTAATCTTTCATATAAAAAAAGAAAAAATATAGAACAAAAAAAATGACTATTGACTATTGGAAATGGCTTTAACAACTTTGGATCCAGAAGAAAGGCAGTTAATGAAAAGAAACAATAACATCTTAGAATCAATGTGTCTGACCTCTCTTGATGTGTTAAAGGACTATTCTTGTAATTATAATAACATAATATGAATTCGGTGTTGGCAGCCTAAACATTTTTAATATTGGAATCTAGCAAAAGAAATATACAGCCTCACATGAAATAGTTAAGATTCTATATTTAAGAAATCATGGGGAAAAGTGCTTGTTTTGTTCTTTGCATAGGGAAATCAAATTTTTACCTTGATCAACAGTTAGAAAGGCCTAATCAAGCCTAAAATCTTATCGACAATTATAATATTCTCTTAAAGTTCAATGAAGCAGAAGTTTCCCATTTTCTCCAACGCCCAATTCAAAATATAACTTTAATCAGTACAAACAAAAGATATTTCCACCCATTAAATGCTAAACAGAAATATGTTGAATCATGGTGGCCCTCCAAATTGAAGTGTACAGAACACTATAACAGATTCGACCAAAAAATAAAATAAAATAACGAACCTTCTCATTGACAAGGAGGATGATGGCTTGTGCTACATTGGAACGAAGGGAAGACGAGATGGTCTGAACTTTGAATTGAAGGAGATGGGAGACTAATGAGCAAATTCACCGAGGCATTGGAGATAGTATGGGGTCATGTGCACTAGGAATATCATGTGGTCACTGAGATCCTTCGAGACCACCGGTTCATACGATCAACTGAGCGCGAATTGCGGAAGGAAGAGATGTAGGGACGATTCGAAGTGGCCGTAGTTAAGGAGAAGCTCTGCCTCGTATCCTTCTAAGTCCAGCTTCATCCTGATAGAAGCAGAGGAAGGCTCAGCCTATCGGCTGCCTTTCCAGATGCAGAGAAGCAATCCGATAAGAGGAGGTTCGCCGTCGTTGCCATTTCTACAGATCAATTAACAAAAACCTATTCGATGGGAAGCTCAGAAGAACCAAGCTAAGGAGCTTATGCAGTTTTGGGATGGCAAATGCTTTAATACAAAATATGGTTACTATAATTAAAAAATTATTAAACAACAGAAGGGAGTATTGTTTTGAATTTGATTAGCGACACTAGGATTGCTCTACGCGTTAGTACGGGATTAAAATTTTTAAAATATTTTAATAAAAATAAATTTAATAATATATTTAATCAAAAGATTGGGGTATTATTACTAAATTTCGAAAACAATAATATTTTTGTTATATTATTATTAAATTGTAATCTATCAATAAGAACACCTTTATTGATAATATTTATTACAATTTTAAGATGTATAAATGTGCATCACAAATTTTTGTTATGAATCTATAATATAATTATATGATAAATAATAGAGATGTAAAGTTTGAGGACTTTTATTGATAATACCAACAGCTTGAGGTTGGACAATGAATACTTAATTGCTATTGCTTACAATGCTATCGTCTAAGGAGATAATGCACATGATTCATCCATCTCGTACCCATGATTTCTAGCAATGTTGGCACGTAAGGAGGTAAGTGTAAAGTTTAACAATCCTTTTGACAATGTCTTGTGTCGCCACATGCAACACAGCCTCCAAGGAAATAAAAGAAGAAAGATAATATTTGGTCATTCTTTGTTGATGCACAAACTCAAATAGGAAGTGACACTTAGGGTTTAATTGAAGGCAATAAATTTGCCTACTTTAAGAACAAACATTTTTCTAAAGAGAAATAGAATTTTAGTTTATTCCCCTAGTTTTTCTCGTCCTCCTTTGTGATCCTCAACTTAGGAGACCCCAAGTTATTACTTAATTTTTTTATAATCGCACTCAATAAGAATCTTTACTAAGTTTTTGTTGATTCCCTTGAATCTAAATTTTACATTAACATTTTTTAACATCATTTGTAAGAAACTAGATAAGTAAGCTAAAATGGAGACTAAGAATCTATGATATTGTTATTTGAAAGAGAATCTCTCAACACTTTTGGTTAAGAAGCAAGCAAAGTTCCTTACATTTTCACCTCATTAGTTTGTAATCGTTCTCCTTCATCCACCAACAATCATTTCCATTTATTTTAATAAAAAATAAAATATATTACCAAATTTGTTTCTTCTTATACTTTAAAGGGGCATATAAGATAATTTAATAACTCTAGCAAGGGATACAACACCAAATCCCTCTCTTCTAATTGAGAGCCCCATGAGGCTCTTAGTATCACTCTTTGACATAATCTCTTTTCTTCCATTTTCACAAATCTTATACCTTATAATCCTTCACAACATCATCTTATTGACACAACAACAATGATTTATGAGTCAAAGCCTACCACGTCTACCCTAGTTAAACTTTTTCCCTTAAGATAATCTTAAATGTAACAACCCTCAAATCTCAAACTATATTAAATAGAAAAATTTTATATTTAAGTCAAAAAGATTATGACACAGTATTATTATACTTAATCAAATTAATTTCTTAAAATAAATTATTTTTATATAAAATATATTAAAATATATTATTTTTATATAAAATTATTAAAAAAACAATAAAGTGCTCATAATATCTCATAAGTTCAAACTTAGTAAAAAATATATATTATTTGACTATATCAATAAATAGAACTCTTCGGAGATGAACTCAATGACATTGAGTTTGTAATTTTTAAAGATCTAAAAAATTTCTTATAAATTATTAAAGATACATGTATAAATGTAATTATCAAATGGACATGTGAGTTAGTTTTGAAATTTTAAAAATTATGATTTATGTTAAATCTAATTAGTAGTTAATAAATTTATAAATATTAAAGCATAAAATGAAAAATGTTAGATTTATAATTTTAGAAATTTTTGCTTAAATTAAAACTAATTAGTGAGTAACATATTTGTAAATATATAAATATTAGATTTTGATTGGGTATATATGTAATTTCTAGATATCATTATAGAAAAATATTAAATAAGATGATATATTTGTAAATAATATAATATTTCGGTGTTTTATAAAGATGACATATTGAAACCCATGGCAATAAGATTTTCAAATTCTTAACACTCATGGTATGTTTAGGATAAAAAATAATTTTAAGCACCCTCACTTCCCAAGCTCAATTCATAGTGAGCTTTGAGGAGTTTAGGTCACCATGATCTTGCTGTCTCGGCTTATAAATAGGTCTAGTAGGCCCAGTAGAGGCTAAGGTCAAGTGAACTTATGTGCTACAATGTGCTTTTTCAAATAAGAAAACTGAGAAGCAGAGTTGTGCCATTAGAGGAGAGTTGCAAAGGTTGAAACATCGATAATGTAAGTTCTATATTTTTTTGTTCTGTTACTATGTTGAATACATTGAAGAAAGAGGAGTTGTGGTATCGCAATATACGATAAGATTATGATAGAGCTATGAGAAGGTTGTCAAAAATAATTGTATGTCATTTTGCTAAATCACACTAATACTAAGTGCACAATTATTGTTGCATAGATGAATCTATCATACAAAATAATATAAACATCATATTGTATGATCTATTTCAGTTGAAAGAGAATTGATAAGTCTAAATAGGTAGATTAGTACAATGTTGGTGATTGTACGGTGTAATTTCAAGTTATATAATTTTAATAGAGCTGAATCGTATGATATGATGCATTTGTCAAATTAGTATGAAAAGCGGATGATGTTAGCAGAGAGAATAAAGCCATTTAGCAAAATAGGATTAATCATATGATACAATCATTAAAGGAGTCTCCATATCATCTAGTGCGATTATATGGATCATAGTATAACATAAAAAATGCATTAAAATATAAGGAATCGAATTAGAACATATAATACAATATTATTATGATAGAGTATGATAGTTTTATTAGATTTGTAGATTTGAATAAACTAATATATTCGGTAATGAGGAATAAAGTGGATCGTGTAATACAATAATAATATCATATATGTACAATATAATATAGATTACTTAATTCTAGATAATTGTATGAAACAATTTAAAGAATTGTTAAAGTATGATGCAAGTAACAACTTAATGTTAAAAAGAGAATTTACATGATTTTAATTACTTATAATTAGGATGTATGTTGACCCTTACATAAATATAATATTTTAAAAAATTAAAAATAAATTAAAATTCAAAAGGGAAGATAACTATCATATTTAGGTAAAAAAAAATTGGATAACATGTTATATAACATGATAGTATTATTTTAGTAAATTTTTTTTAATATATTTTATCATAATTTTTTTAATAAATTAAATTTTAAAATATAAATTAATTTATAATTTATGATCTAACATAATATTATTTTATTTTATTTCTTAAAAATTATATTTATTATGATGGAAAATACTTATATGTATAGTTTAGTATGATATTAATGATTTTTTATATTACTTGGTAAATGACTTTATTAATTACATGATTTACATTATTTTGTTCATGTATTTGGTACATGGCATCATAAAAAAGTTAATAAAAGCAATATAAAATAAAAACACTTAAAATATAAATAATGTATATTAGTTTTGATAATAATAAACAGGATGACATATATATATATATATTTCAATAGCTTCGATTAACATATCATATGATATTATATAGCTGAAAAATAAAAATAAAAAATAGTTTTACAAAGATATTTCTCCTTAAAAATAAAAACAGGAGTTGTTATGGTATCCATCTTAAAATTAAGCATTTTTTAGTGTGTTATGATATTGATGACAATAAACCCAATAGATGTTATTATAAAGTATTAATCTTCACATTAAATATATGCCTAGTGCATGTGTTATGACGTCATTATTTATATTGGATGATACAAAGCAAACAAAATTTTATCATAAGATATAGCTACCATACTTAGCATAAGGCACGAAACCTATGGAGTTATCATAGAGTATCAATATTTGGATTAGACATCTACCTAATATTATTTAGATAGATTAAATAGATGATGATTAGCGGCTATATATCGATAAAATTATTGGATCTAATAAGAATAATGATTTAAAGAGTATTGAACCTTATGATTATATAAAATATTAAAAATTAAGATGAATAGAAAAACGAGTATTTATATTTTATGTAGCTTACTTATAGTATGCATGACATTTAATATGATTTCAAATTTACACAAGTGGTTTCTTAACATGGTTATCATATGGATTTTATTTTATTCAAAAAATTTGTTTATTTTAGCATTCCTTTATGTTTACTTGTCTTATTGGATTTATCTTTGGAAATAATTAAATATCATTTGTGCTTACATCACAGATCATGCATCCATTAAATTGAGATTTGGGGATTTGACACCAAGAGAGAAGACCACACTCTTAAGATTTCAGAGTGAGCAATACTTTGTTATAGATTGGGTAATTGAAATTAAAATAAAACATCAATTTGAACTTTATATATATTGTTATACAAGTTATATCTATATTATATTATGATGATAATTTATTTGTATGATTTTATTTTTGTTAGTACTAAGGATTTTGTCATATCATCATGTCTCTACATTGAATTTACTTTCCTCGCTCAATATTTTACATCCATAAAACACTTAATTTTTTATTTAATTAAGTGATTAGGTTGGTACCTGACATTAAGACAATACCAACTCTACTTTATTGAGGATTCCTCTATCTCTTTGATGAGAAATCCAAACCTATTGTAGGCATATGAGTATAATCTACACATTTCTTATGAGACTTCTCCCAATAAGAAGTAGATCTTATCAACTCTAATTACATTAACTTTCATTTTTATTTTGTTAACTCAAACCCTTGTATTTTTCTAAAGGAGTTCAAGATTATTAATTCTTTACAAGTCATTTCAAGACATATAAATGCAAGTTTTTTCACTTTTTTTAAAAGATGTATCTTCCAAATGATTATAGAAGTAGCCTCCAATAAAAATTTCTCTCTTAAGTATTACAACAACATATTTTCTATCTTCTTTACTAGTTACATTAAACCTAAGTAGTTCTTTGAATCACTCATTAATCTAAGATAACATTAATTTGAGCCCCTTCAAGCCTTTCTCTAATTCTTCAATGATGCTTGTAAGGAAGCAAATCAAGAAAATTCTTGCATTACACAAGTGAGAAATCTTTAAGATGGATTCTCCATTGTCCTCAAAAGAAATCTTTAGAAGTATTTTGTGGCTCATTAATGAGAAAGAAAAAGACTAAGACTTGATAAGAACTTTCCTCAAAAAGCTTATCCAAGTGACCACTACCCTCAAAGCAACAAGCTTAACAAGTTGACACCTCTAAATGCACCACCTAAAGAATTATTGGCAAAATAACGAGAGGACAAATGCCTAAAGTTGAGGTAAGACTTAATGCACAATCGAGGCAAAATAAAGTTATGTAAATTCCATGATGAAAAGGAAATTGTTGGTATTGTGCTATAATTTGTTTTATTATATATTTACTTAATATTAGAAGAATACTTCATTATTATTTGTGATTATTTATGTTGATAATTTGCTATAATTTGAAGCTAGGGGATCGAGATGAAACAGATGTGGTTGCACTCATCTCCATGAGCTTTATCTATTTAAATATTATTTTTTATAATTTTAAATATTATTTTCTAAGGGTTTGGCATGCTCTTAGAGACATTTTGCTTCATACCTAATTTGATGATTTAGGATGTTACACTCATTTACCATAGTGCCTTGGAATGCAACTTTCATATATAATTTATCTTACTTCTTTTTAATTTTTTAAATGGTTTTGATATGTTGCTATTTAAATCTTTATTGCTTTGCATGTGATTTTCGAATCGCTTAAATCTCATCATATTACATTGATTGAATTTATCTCACTTATGCTTCAAAAAATATTTACTTAACTTTTAAATAATAATCTTTTTGTATACATTTGTATTTTAATAATAGTAAAAGGCTATTTCAATATTAAAACATATGCATATTAGTGTATAGTAAAGCAACTCTCTTATACCATAACTAATTAGTTAACGTATCTAATGGTTTTGAGATATTGCTTTCTTGGACACTCCTTTTCCTTTATCTTCTCTTCTCATTTTTTATACAATTTGTATTATATTTTGTCATCATTGCCACTTTTTATGAAAAAACACTTACAAAAACTATTTCAAATAATCTTTAAACAAGACTGTATACTTTAACATTTTTAGCTTCATATTATATGGCGCGATCTCTATATCAAATCATATGATCCATGTCACATATAGGCCAAAGTACCGATTATATGGGAAATCTCTATTAGACCTTCTTCTAAACCCATCATATTCATCTGATTAGCACATCATACTTGTATGATGTTAACCATCACTTGTCAAAGAAAGGATTAAATAAGCAATTGTTATTGTGTCTTTCCTAAATCATTTGTCTTTCACATTTTATCTAGCCCCAAGGCCGCACCTTGATGATATCATGGTGATGTTAGAAGACACTCCATTTCATTCGTTACTGTTATCCTTATGGGAAGAAGATAATTGAAATGAAGAATAAGCTAGAAAGTATTTTAAGAATAAGATTGGAAAAGGATTGAAATTAAGCGAGGACAAACACTTTGCTACATTGATTGTGATTAAGAAGGATTAAGTCATTATGTACTTAATGTACTTATAAAAGTTCTCAAAGAATTTGAATAGGTCATGCTTCTGATGTTGCTTAAGAAGCTGCCTCCAAAAAAGGAGATTCATCATAAAATCATGTTGCTACCTAGTGTTGTTCCTCTTGCCAATCTCCTATACTATGTGTCACCATTAGAGTCAACAAAATTACTCAAATAATTGAATAAGTTTTTGGGTGCTAGCTTCATTCAATCATCTAAAGCTCTATTTGGTGCTCTAGTGTTATCTCAAAAAAGCATGATGGTTCCTTGTGAATGTGCATAGACTATCATGTATTGAAGAAAGTGATAATGAAAAACAAGTGCCAAGCTCCTTTAGTGCAAGATTTTTGGATCGATTATATAAAGTAATAGGATTCACTAAGCTAGACCTACGATCAAGATATCAGCAAGTCAAAGTTGTCGCTAAAGATGAAGCCAAGGTTACTTATGTGGCTTAATAAGAATCTTTTGAGCTTTTAGTCATGCCTTTTGGCTTAACACAAGTACATTCTACATTCTAAAATTTAATGAACAATATTCTTTATGAGTATCTTGACGAATTTATTATGGTATATCTTGATGGTATAATTATCTACAATAATTCTCTTGAAGAACATTTTGTGCAATTGTAAAAAAATGCTGTCTAAATTAGGATAATTTCAACTTTATGCAAATACGAAGAAATGTAAATTTGCTAAAGAAGTTATCATGTTTCACTATAATTCTATAATAATTTCATTTGACATGAAACAATTGTTGTTGGACTAGTATGGATAAGCTCTCACAAAATAAATTATTATATTTTTATATTTTGAAATATTTATCTTCTTAAATATTTGACATTAAATCACCTCTCTTATAACCTTGAAAAAGTTTCAATTTGGCAGGACTATATTGTCTCGATTTATCTTATTACATCTTTAATATATATAGTTAATATAATAACTATAATTTATTATTTTGTTTCTTATAATTCACTATAATTCCAAACGAGATCCAATCATGAAGAAACAAACTTTTTGACTCGTCATGATGTACTTTATTCTATTACATTTTATTTTAATAATTTTAAATATTTTTTAGGTTTTGACCTAATTTATGAGACATTTTATTCTCACCTAATTTTAAGTTTTGAGTATTTTATTTTTTATCTCTTCAGTAAATTAAAATATAACTATCTTGAAATATTTATCTCATTTTTTCACATTTTTTCTTCAATTTGATAATATTATATTACATAAATTTTTTTAGTTACTTCTTTAATATATATTTATTAATATTAAAATAATAATTTATTAGTATTAATGCTTATTTATGATGTTAATTTAAAGTAATTCCAAATGATGTCAGATCTAAATACTTCACCTAATCGATCTATTTTGAAAATAATTTTTATATTTTAAACTATTTTTTTTTTGTTGTTTTGGAAAACATTATAATTCATTTTAATTACTACGTGGTTTCATGATCAAGAGTATTACATTCAATCTCTTTATTATTTTGGAGAGTAACTTTCTTGTACCATTTATCTCATTTTCTTCAAATATTTTTCATCAGTTTTGTTTGGTTATTATGTAACTCTAAATCTCTTCTCATGTGATTTTTATATAATTTTGATTTTGTTATATTTATTGATTCTATTAAACTTTTTTAACTTTATTATATATTTACTTAATATTAGAAGAATACTTCATTATTATTTGTGATTATTTATGTTGGTAATTTACTATAATTTGAAACAAGGGGATCGAGATGAGACAAATGTGGTTGTACTCATCTCCATGAGCTTTAACAATTTAAATATTTTTTTGTAATTTTAAATATTATTTTCTAAGTGTTTGGCATGCTCTCAGAAACCTTTTGATTCATACCTAATTTGATGATTCAGGATATTATACTCATTTATCTTAGTGCCATGGAATACAACTTTCACATATAATTTATCATATTTCTTTTAATTTTTTAATTGATTTGGATAATTACTATGTAAATCTTTATTGCTTTGCATGTGATTTTTGCATCGCTTTGATCTAGTTATATTACATCGATTTAATTTACCTCACTTATCCTTTAATAAATATTTACTTAATCTTTAAATAATAATCTTTTTGTATACATTTATATATTAGGAATAGTAAAGGACTATTTTAATATTAAAAAATATGCAAATGACAGCATGTTATGCTAATGCTCATATCATGATGTCTTTACATAATAATAGATTGGAGTTTGGTAAAGCAACTCACTTATACCATAATTAATTAGTTAACGTATCTAATGGTTTTCAGACATCGCTTCCATGGAGACTCATTTTCCTTTATCTTCTCTTCTCATTTTTTATACAATTCGTATTATATTTTGTCATCACTGCCACTTTTTATAAAAAAGCACTTACAAAAACTATTTCAAATAATCTTTAAACAAGATTGTATACTTTAACATCTTTAGCTTCATATCATATGGTATGATCTCTATATCACATCATATGATCCATGGCATACATAAGCCAAATTATTGATTATACAGGAAATCTCTATTAGACCTTCTTCTAAACCCATCATATTCATCTCAATAGCCCATCATATTTGTATGATGTTAATGATCACTTGTCAAAGAAAAGATTAAATAAGGCAATTGTTGTTATGTCTTTCCTAAATCAATTGTATTTGTTTGGTTAATTTAGTGTACTAGAACAATGATCAACTAATTGGGCCATTTACATAAAGCCAAAGCCCCATCACAGGTCATGTTTTATAGATTGTACCAAATGATTTGGTTGATTGTTTGGTTGAATCATAACAACTAAAACATATAAAATCAACCATAAATCCATCAAAATCACACAAGATCCACTTCCAAAACACCCCAAATAACAAATATATGATTTATGAAGATGAACTCAATTGGGAACTTACCTTTAGATGTGATTCCAGTAAAGTGAGGTCAAAAATTTTGTTTCTTGATTTTGCTTTTTTTTCTTTTTCTCTATGTTTTCTTTGAGTTCCTACAAGATCTCAAGCCGAATCTCCTTTAAAACTCTACCTAAGCTCTTTCTCTTCATGCTTCATTTATGCACTGCTGAACTTTGCCAAAATGCTCGAGACAACAGGGCGCATCCTATTATTTAATAAGAGGATTATTTTATTATTTAATATAAATTTCTTGTATTTAATATTTTTTAAATTTTAAATATTTATACAAATTTTAAATAGTTTTTGAAAAATATAAACCATATACATACAGATTTCTCAAATTGAAACCTTCATGATGATATACTCAGATTTTGTATTCTATCATTGCTATCTTGGCATGCTTTTTAAAAAGCTTATTCATCAATAAATTCTCGTGTTTCTAATATGACATGCACAAACTAAATAATTTAAACTTATTTAGAAGGAATTTTTAAGTTAATAAAAAAGACTATTACACATGCACTTTGTTATCAAAAAGTGAGATTATATAAGCTTTGGTCATAACTTCTAATTAGTTGTAAAGAAGAAAAGAAAATGATTTAAAGGTTCACTATGGGAAAAATCTAATTAAAAGAAACAAGATAAGTTTTTCTCATGATTTACAATTGATTTTGAATAGATCTAGTTAAGATCTAAGCTGAAAGTAAACGTATTTTCATGCAAGCTATAAATGTTTCCTTTTTTCTTGCTATGGAGTCCTATATGAAAGATTTGTAAATAGAACTAAGCCTTATGTGCATGAAATCATAACTGTAGAAGGGAATTTGACGATTTAAAGAACATACAAGAAATAAACCACGTCTTCGTTATATATTCAATGGGACCATCAAATAAGCCAACAAAAGATTGAATGATCTAATGAAAAATATCAAACAATCTAATAATTTTTCAACATTTGTGTTGCGAGTCTTTATCGAATGCTCAATAGACAATCCAATAATCTTTCAATGAGCATTTAATGATCTTACTTGCGGTTTGAATAGTATGACTTGGACATATGAGGAATTAACACAAGTCAAATAGAGAAGTTGGAAAAATCTATCATGCATTAGACATACATTGAACAATTAAATGAATTAAATCAAATGATCTAATAGGTTGTAGATGATGCAATCGAACAAGTAGACTTTAATATGATGGATCTATTAGGACTCAAATTATAGAGTTAATTGTAATAATATAATATTTTAATAGTATGAGTAATATTTAATTAATTTTTATTATGATTAATCTTATTATCTACAATATAAATTAATTAAGTGCATTTATTAGATGGTGAAACATAGATTAAAGAGAAAGGAGATTCATAAATTTCATTAAAAGTCAAAAACTATATTAAAAAATAATTTTATAAAGTTTATAACTTTTAGTGATTTATTACTACTTTATAAAACATTATAAATTTTTAGAAGATGAGATACGAGTCCTACGGAGGAAGAAGAAGAATATTAAATAAGGAATATCAAACTTTTAAGAATTCATTATTGTAATATCATAAAATTTGGAATTAAATTGGTCACAAAAAAAGATTAAAATTGTAGAAAATTATTACTTAAAATATTTTTTGGATAAAAAATATTAAAATAAATGATGATCTTAAAAAAGTAAAAAATATAAAAATGGATTCGATTTTTGGAAAAGAAAATCCTTTTTATGAAAAAGAGTTACTTAAATATCAAACAATATTAAAAAATAAGAAAAATTATGTGTAGTACAGTTTTATGAGTTTTACAATTTCTTAGAAAAATTTGGACATCATTTGTATCAAATGATTTAAGAAAACTAAATTTTGTTTAAAATTTTGATTAAAATATAGTATTTTACCATTTCTAAAAATCCAATTTATTCTAAAATTAATTAGTGATCAAATACTAGTGAAATAGCCACTAATGGCTATGAATATGTTAAGAAACTTTAAAGAAACGTTGAATATAGTATAATCTTCATTTTGTTGATGTTTAGTGTATTTAAGTGGAGTAAATGGACAATTTTGTCGATTTAGAAAATCATAGACCTGAAATGATTTTGATGGGAAATGGTCCAAATTAGAACTTCAAAATATGTGATTTTATTGTGAAAGTAAGTTTTAAACATTGCAATAAAGAATTAAAAAAATTATTTTTTCTATTGTGTGAGAATTTAAGCAAACCATGTCGACAAACTTTTGTGAAATCACAAAAATTTGGGCTTTTCCAAATTGGGTAATTTGGCATGTGGAGCCAACGTGGGAAGGAAGGTGGCAACATTAAATTTCAAGTTAGGTGACTATGAATGTTTTTGTACATATGCTTAGTGGTTGATGAAATTATAAATTAGTAGCCTTTAACATCTAAACTAGATTAAATTATAAATCAATATTTTGGCAACCTTAAAATTTGGATGCAGATGTTAAGTTATATATAATATATTGCTCTGGTATTTAATTTCTTGCATATTTTTTTATATAATGTGACATGTTTCGCATGCAAAAATATTCATTTAAGCTTTGTCATATAAGATGGGAAAATTTTCATAATAATTTCAACAACTATTTTAATAAAAGATTTTAAAATTATAAAGATAATTATAAGAATAAGTTTAATTGCATCAATAGAAAAATGGATGGGATCTCTATGTTGATAATCTATGCATTTTTTATATCAAATGGACTCCAAATGATTTTAGAGAAAATTTAATATATAAGTTACTTATTTAACTCTTCATTTCTTTTTTTATTTTTTATTTTTTAATATTTTTTGAAATTTTAACTAATATATCTTTCTAATACACTTATTAAAATAAAAATCATATTGTTAAATTCGTAACAATATTTCAAGTATAATCCAAAATATTTTTAAAAAGTTGAACTGATCTTAA
Organism: Vanilla planifolia; assembly: GCA_023846275.1. Taxonomy (NCBI): domain Eukaryota; kingdom Viridiplantae; phylum Streptophyta; class Magnoliopsida; order Asparagales; family Orchidaceae; genus Vanilla; species Vanilla planifolia. Next base: position 5,864,715 of record JAIUJO010000015.1, on the reverse strand, counting down.
AAGTTATGATGTTACATCAACTTAACTTTATATGAAAAGAATCTCCTTAAAAGATCAAAATCCTTGTGATTTATTATTGACATCTCAAACTATAATATATAGCACTTAATTTCTTTTTAAATTGAAGAAATAGATTTAAAAAATATTATCTCATTTGAGGTATTATAGAATTTTGATTGGTCTTGATTAACATCAGCAATTATAGCCTCTTGGATTTCTTCATCTTTCCCTATATATAGAGCTCAAATTTGAGCTCTAAATCTACTCCCAACACTCGAAAATGAACTAGAAATTTGGTAACAGACACATAGCAGTCATCGTTCGATTTGGATCCTTAAACAGACACATAGCAGTCATCGTTCGAGATCAATCCTGGTTTTTGGATTTAGGCGGCCATTTTCTTGGCCATTGGATCGAGCGTAGGTTTCTCCAACATGTATTAGGTGATGATGTCCAAAAACGATTAATTTTGAAACGTTTGCTACAGTGGTTTCAAGTGGTCTCGTAAATCTACTTAAGTTCGATTCGCTAGCTTGTCATTGTGCTGTTTAATTGCATCATTTTACCATGATTAACTTAAGCCATCAGATCGCGCCTGCCCTTTCATGTTCTTTGAAGATCGAATGTGAATTTAGTCCCAAATCGTAAAAAATACGTTGCCATTGTGCTCTATAAGGATTCCGGCTCGTTTATCCCCCTAGCTGTTTGGGGTTGGCTGCCCCCTACCTCGACCAAGGTTTAATTACTTGGTCCAGTTTGACTGGAAGTTGCATTGTTTCGTTTAGTTTCCCTTCCGGCTGATTACGCGTTGTTTTGTTCAGCTTTCCCTACGGCCTTAATCCTTTGCCTTTGGGCTTCGCTTGCCCCTTCAAGTCAACCGAACAATTTTTGTTTTATTTTTTGTAATCCCTAAAGCTTGGATGGGCTCGTGATCGGGTCGGGTCGACCCGCCCAATGCTACAGTGAAAAATCACGAAACTAAAGTGGGTTTTTTGTGTTTTGTGAGAATTTTTGTACGAAAACTTTTTAATATAAGTGTACCAAAATAATTGTATATTATGATAGTGCTACAAATGTCCTAAATGACTAAGAGTTGGCTTGAAGTCGCATTGTTCCGTTAAGTTTCCCTTCGGGTAGATTACGCACTGTTCTGTTCATCTTTCCCTGCCGCCTTAGTACTTATCCTTTGGGCTTCGCTCGCCCCTTCGGGTCCATCGAACAACTTTTTTTTTATTTTTTTAATCCCTAAAGCCTGGACGGGCCAGCAGTCAGGTCGGGTCGACCCCCCCAATGCTACAGTGAAAAATCCCAAAAATAAAGTTGTTTTATAATGTTTTGTGAGAATTTTTTTACCAAAATTTTGAATATAAATCTACCAAAACAATTTTATATTATTATAGTGTTACAAGTATCCTAAATGACTATGAAAAGAAATTCGTGAAAAATAATTTTAAAAAATCAAATACCAATGTCTATACTTTTCATCAATAATGCTTGGCCCAAAAATAAAAATTCAATAATTATTAAACTTATAAAATTTTCAAATATTAATATTACTAGTGTGTCACATCATCTCAAAATTTTGATATATCAAATTAAAGAAAAATAAAGAGAAATTCAAGTAAAAATTTTAGTGCATGTCTTCAATTTCCTTGAAGCTAGCCGTGACTCCAAGAGCCTTGAAGACCATTATTTTAGACATTTAAAGTTCATGACTTGACTTAATTGAATATTAATAATTTCACTTAAAATAAGCCCATATAAGATATAAACACTAATGCTTGACTCATCAAACAAAATGGTGTAACAGAATATAGTATAATTTTCATTTTGTTTAAGTTAAGTTTATTTTGGTGAAGTAAATGAACAATTTTGTCGATTTAGAAAATCATACACATAAAATGATTTTGATGGCAAATTTTTCAAATTACAACTTCAAAATATGAGATTTTATTGTGAAAGTAAGTTTTAAACATTGCAACGAAGAATTAAAAAGTATTGTTTTCTATTATGTGAAAATTTAAGTAAACTAAGATTAGTTAATATTAGCTATTATCTAATCATATATGTTATAGAAATCTATTAGATATGATTCATTAGTAACTATTCTTTTCTATTATTATTTTTATTCCTAAGTTCTAAAACTTTAAATAAATAAAATCAAAACATATATCATTCAATAAGATTTAAGTAAAATTTATTGTTATTGTGTGCTCACATATATTTGCCAAAAGATGTAGCATTAGTCACTTAGTTATTTTTGGATTACCATCATGCAAAACATAGACGTCCCTGTAGACTAAGAAATTGATGTTCTTTCTGCTTAAAGTAAACCCACAAGGGAGTGAATTGTGGTAAATAAAGTTTTGAGATTTCTTTCAATTTTCGATTTAAATTAAAACTTAAATCTTTTAAGCAAGAACGAGAAATAGAAGTGAAAGAGTAACAAAATATTTTTAACGTGATTAGACTCAAAATCGACCATACGTCCCACCTGAACCAGAGTTGGGAAAGCCACTAAAATTCACCAAATTACAAGCGATGTTTTTCGTACGGCTCACCTCAAACCGACTTGGGATTTTACCTATGACTAATCCCGAACCTACTTGAGTTTTTTCACGAGCTCAACTCAAACCCGGGGCTTTTACACAATTATCGGGATGCCCATACCCAAAGAAACAAATACAAAAACTTGCAACAAATTATAAACTTAAAACAAGTTAAAGAAGCATGAGGCACACTCAATATAATAAAAATTTCAAAGAAAAATAAAAAAAAATGAGCAAATGAAATTGAAAATAGTTGAAGCAAAAACCTCCAATTTTGGGTTCCGTCTTACAACTTTAACTTTGTGAATTAGAAGCACCATATGCATTTGAAATTGCTCGAAATTGTGATTTGAAAGCATTGAGAATTTAGCAATTGTGACAACAAGTTCTTCAACCTTCCCTATTTATGGAGGACAATTTAAGCTCGAAATCCACTCCAAACAGCTCTAAAATGTACTAGCCATTTGGGTAAAGAACACAAAGCAGTCACCGTTCGATTTGGAGCCTGAAATGGATGTTTACGATTGCATCCCGATTTTACCATTCGAGATCCATCCTGGCCGTTGCATCTAGACGGCCTTGATCTGGGCCATTGGGTCAAGCATAGGTTGTCCTGTATGTATTAGTATAATGTGTTTAGAAATTATTTTAATTAAAATGTCTACTACATTGCTTACGCCTCTTGTTGCACATAGATCTGCACAGGTTTGATTCTCTTGTACTTCCTATATTTTACCTTGATTAAGCTCAGTCGTCGGATTGCGCTTGCCTTGCACCATCGTTAACAATCAGATTGGGACATTAGTTCCACATTGCCCAACTAATTTTACCACTACACTCTATAAGGAATTAGGTTCGTATGGCTCTTGAGCTGTTTAGGGTTGGCTCTCATCTTCCCTGCTCAAGACACTTAGTCCTGGTTGACTTGATCTCGCACTGTTCCGTTCAGCTTTCCCTAAGGATTGATTATGCCCTGTTTCATTAAATGTCCCCGCAGCCTTGTTCCTTTGCATTCGGGCTATTCTCACCCGTTCTAGGTCAATCTAACAATTTTTATTTTATTATATTTTTTAAAAAAATTCCTAAACACCTAGGCAAGCCAATGGTCCGGTCAGGTTGACACACCCAATGCTAAATGAAAAGTCCCGGGAATAACGTTATTATATAGTGTTTTTTGAGAATTTTTGTGGCAAAAGTTTAAATATAAGTGTACCAAAATAGTTCTATATTATGATAGTGTTAGAAGTTTCTAAATGACTATGAAAAGAAATTAATGAAAAATAATTCCAAAATAATTTTAAAAAATCAAATACTAATCTCTATATGTTTTATCAATAATGCTTGGCCCAAAAATAAAAATTAAATAATTATCAAATTTATAACATTTTCAAAAATTAATACTACTAGCGTGCCACATCATATCAAAATTTTGACATATCAAATTCAATAAAAATAAAGAGAAATTCAAGTATAAATATTTTTGTGCATGTCTTCAATTTCCTTAAAGCTTGCCATGACTCCAAGAGCCTTGAAGACTACTATTTTAGACATTTAAAGTTCGTGGCTTGACTTAATTAAGTATTAATAATTTCAATTAAACCAAGCCCATATGAGATATAAACATTTATGCTTAACTCATCAAACACAATTGTGTAACAGAAATACTAGAGAACATTGATACTCAAAAAGGTATTCTGCTTACTAGAAAAACCATCATTATATGAGATATTATTTATTGTAGTATAAACATTACGCTCAAATTTGGCTAAAGTGTAGTGTAACATTTCCTTCTATCACTAAGAGAACAATAAAAAAAGAGCAATGATGAATGAACCATCACTATCAGAGACAAGTATGGTTGATGAAATAGGCCATGATGTCACAATTTACCTTGATTCAAATATTAACATAATGCTTTTTACATACTTATTATCCTTGATATTAATTTATTAAAAATTTATTCCAAAATAATATTACAAAATCCTAATATCATATTAAAAATAATATTATGTTAAAGATAAAATTTTTCTAGACTAATAACAAAATTTTAAATATTGTTTCTATTTTTTTCTCAATCTCTAATTGTTAATATATATATATATATATTTATCAAATTATTTATTTATTTATATAAAACTCTTTTTTAATATTCTTTTTCAAAGCTTTTTTTTGTAATCTCTCATTTTCAAATTTAAGCTAAAAAACAAATGCAATCATTTTTTCGTTTAGTTGTGTTTTCAAATTTTATTTCTGTTTGTTTTCTTTTTTTCTGAATAATATTAATTTGAAAGAAAATACATATAGCTGCTTCGTTCGTCATGTAATTATTAACAGGGCATCTTTGGGTCATTTCGGAATCTCTGGCATGCTCGTCTCAATAAATTACAAATCTGGAAGCTTGCCCCTTCGCTCGTGTACAAAAGGGAAGAGCAAGAGTACCGTCGTTCTTGAGACCAAACAATTCCTCGGAAAGATAAAGAAAAGGTTTTTTTTCTTTTGCTTCGGTTTGTAATTTGTTTGTCTGATGCTTACTGTCTTCCTTTCCTCATCCAACCGCTACACCTCATCAGGGTTTCACTTCAGCCTTACCCCTAGGTAGCTCCGTTGGATCATTTTTCTCTCATTGACGATGCACATGAGGAGCCAGAACAAACTCCCACTGACCGCTGGGTACAATGTTTCTCGAAGCCGCTCAAATGTAAGGTTTACTTTTAACCACATTCAGTTTCAATTCGTTCTATGGCTATGTTCTCCTAGGCTTGGAATTCTTACGTGTAGATTGATTTGCAGAAGAGCAACAACTTGGATGAATCGTAGTTAAATAGGCGACAAAAGATTGGTGGCGGGAATATGGTAGGAAAGGAAAACTCCACGCGTTGTCGCCTACCTCTATCTAGTATGAGTACAATATCTGGGGATAATGGAGGTCTTCTCGATACTGCCAGCTCTAATGGAGATTGTGATTGTGCCGGGATTGTGATTAACTCAAGGGAGAATGTAGCAAAGTTACTGTCAGAGAAATCAAAGCTCAGAAGCGAAGCCATTGTCTAGGCAACTAGGCTTCATAATCTTTGGGTTACAATAACAATTTGTCTCTTTTTTTCTTGAGTAATAGTGTTTATTCTAATTTTTACAGTTTTATTTTTGTAGGGAAGGACGAATGGTATGAGAAACTACATCAAGAGGCTAAAGTCCTACATTAGTAGGTACATTGATCTGGAAGATTGTTATCTTGCGATACGGATGAGCTCAATAGTTTGTTAGAGTCAGAAAAGAGAAAGAATTCTGAAATTGGTGAATGTTTTTAATTTACATTTCACGCGATGATGAACTTTTTTTACTATTAAACTTTGGAAAATTTCATTTCTTTTCAGAATCCCAAATGAATTCCAAAATAGAAGAGTTTACTACGCTGGTTGAGGAAAACCAGACAATGAAGGTGTCCTTATAGAAGAAACTTAAGAGGGAGGAGTCCAACAAGTTTGTACCTTCTAAAAATTAAATATAGTTTCTTTATTGACTTGTATATGACGACAATACTCATGAAACATATCAGGTTGCCATTAAAGCTCAGGAGAAAGAAGCTGAAGCAAGGGCTGCTTCTAAAAATTTACGTTATGGTCTCATGGAAGACCTTGAGAATGCTACACAAGATATAAAAATTCTTAATAGTCAAGTAGAGTAGCATGCATTATTGAACTTAATTGAAAGAAATATTTATATATTTTGTTTTTTTGATATATTCTGTATTTTGTTACTACATAGATAAAAATGATTCAAGGTACAAACAAACTACTACAAGAGTAAGACAATAGCTTGCAAAAGTATAACCTTCAGCTATAAGCTGATGCTATCAAGAATGGTGATACTATATCAAAGTTGCAGAAGGAGAAAAATGCATTGGTGGAGATTATTACTCGATTAACGGATCAGGCTAACTTGCTTAGGAATCAACTTGAGAATATAAGGGTGAGATTATCAATTTAAATTTAGTTTACTATCATATAAAATGCACTCCACCAAATTAAAAACAAAACCTTTTCTTCGGGTAATTTTGCTTCAATTATTTTCTTTCTAACTCTGTATTCTTGTTAAAAATTTTGTATGCTACCACTCTTAATTTATATAATGAGAAATAGAGTTTAGTGGTTGTGCTATCATAGCTTAAATCAATCGTTCAATTGCTTAATTTGTCATCTAACAAATGCCTTTTAATCAGCAGCCTTTTTCTGGTCTAGTAATTTTCCATAGAACATGGTTGAAATTTTTGTAGTAATAATGTTGTTGAAAGCTAGCTTGCTTTTGAACAGTTGAGACATGCATAGGAGGAAGTTGAATTGTACTTTTTTTCATTTTTTTTTAAAATTTAAAAAATAAAAAATAGCCATATTTTAAAATACAATTTTTTAAAAAGTGTGTGCACTTGTAGTATAACTAATAAAAAATAAGGATGAAGTAATGAATAGAAATTTTTAAGTGATTTGGATAGTTATTGTTTATATTTACTCATAATCATTAAAGATCAAAGTTGCTCCATCGTAGTTTTTTGTAAAAGTAGGTAGAAAAAAATTCATAACAATCCATAGAAGAGTTTTATACTATAGTTGATTATCCAACTCAAAGGGGGTACAATAGATCATAAGATCCCATACTTGAGCTAAAAGTAGTCATAATAGAAGAATGAATGCAATAAATATAGAATATATAATAGAAACTTTATATTTATAATAAAGTGGAAACCTTAAAAACAACTTGGCATTTTGAATCAAAGATCAATATTGCAAAAGATCTTCTCCAAAAACCCTAATGACAATGAGTTTTTTTTCTTGTAATACACTTCATGTTGGATGCATGTGCCATTATTTTGCATATTTTGTTTGTTTGCATGTTATGTTTTTCCATTTCAAACAAACATTGACAACCTTTGAAGTTGTGAGTGACTTTACATAAGAGCTTATTGTGATCACTATAGTAGTCACAACGCCTTAGAAGTATTATGAGTTAGCAACAATCAAAGCAATGTGAGTGGTAAAAACATTTAGATATTTCCCTAACAAGATAACTTTTTATATCATTGGCTTTTTTTGTCATTGATTTTTTCTTAGATTTGCTCTTTTTCTCTTGAAAATGGAACCATGGTCCCTATAAATTAGGTCTTATTGGTGCTTGCTCATCTGATGTGAGTGCTTAAGCATAAGGCTAGTTGGCATGTTGACATGCTACTTCTTTTCCTTTTTAGTTGTTCAATGTTAAATTGCAAAGAAACATGATGAGTTATTATTGACAATTCTTAGCCATACCACTTGTTAATGCTTCCAAAGTAGCACTTTTTCTAGGAATTGTTAATAAATTATGCTTGGTGACTTTCAAATATTGTGGCTCTAATAATACTGTTGTCATTATCATTAGAATCAATTATCAATGATCTGCTTGTAAGGCTTTCTCATATTGGACCGTTGTCAACAGGCTTTTTTTTCAGAATGATAGCAACAGAAGTGGAAGTGTAATAATGGTGAGCAAAGAAAGAAGGAGAAAGAGAAGGATAAGAGGGTTATTACCACAAGGAGGTTGAACTCCCCAAGAAGATTTCCTTTAAAGGATTTTGAAATTACGAAGTTCTGATTCTCAAAACTCGTTGAATTTCTCAAGTTCTGAGTTTCTTTGAGTTTTGACATCTTAGATTTTTTTTTGTTTCAATTATTTCATTGATTATTTCTGCCTTTTTATATAGTGGTTGGGATACTATTTTTAAATATAAAACAAAAAATGTGATTTTAATTGAAAATTAAAAATTTCTCAAATTTTACAAATTTTGCACCTAGCACGTCTGTCATTTCCATCGTGCATCCTGAGGTGCACAAATTTTTGTCCGAGCCAAGGGTCTATCTACGCATGCAGGTAGCTTGTACGTGTAGAACATGAATGCGCTTAACTGTTGATAAGGTGCACGTGCAGCATTGAAAAGAAATGAACTATTGAAAATAAATGCGATATTTTGTAAAATTAATAATGTCACCATTTGTCCATTTAGTTATAAGGTTGGGTACTAAAAAAGAAATGATATAAATAAAACAATTAAAAACAATAACGATCACTTGTCTGTGTGGCTAGGTGATGCAAAAAATAAATTATAAAAAATATTGTTAAAAAATTAAGTGGCCATAATCTATCCAAGTGACTAAAAAGAGTATTGTTGAAAAGATAAAAGTAAGTAATACAATAAAAGGATAAGATTCAAAATCAATGTTATATAACTAAGCATTTAAATTTGGCAATATTTATTGATGTTATTAATTAGAAATTTATTAAAGGAATAAATGTAAAAGTAATGTTATGGACAATTGAGCAAGAGAAATATTAAGAGAAATTGAATGTGAAACCACTCTTTGGTGTTTGAAATTCAGCGACACTAAGTCTTGTAAATCCCATCCATTAGAACCATTATTGTAGCTATCAAGAGCATTTTCTAACTTACCCAGCCGAGCTCCTTTATTGTTAGAAAATGAAGGTATTTAGGTAATTTTGTGATTGATTTGGAAGCAAAAATTAGGTTGAGGGTGGTGGAGATTTATTTTAACCTAGATTAGCTGAAACCTTGAGTTGAACCAAACCAATAATTTGGCTGAGTGTTGGACATAAATAAGTTTTAAACTATTTGAAATTCTGGTTTTGGTCCCAAACCAATAAACAGGCATGTGTATCACTCAATTTCTTCTTTTCCACAAGCCATGTATGTGTCTCCATTTGCAAGGATATGTTTCTCCATGCCAATGTGTTTGTTAATATTTTGATATTTTCGTAAAAGCTGCATCATTGGGCAGCAAAATACTAAACATTTGACTGGCGATCTGGCTTTTGAACCCTAAACAATTGTCTTAAAGAAAAAGTTTTTTTTTCTTTGCAGTTTTTTTCCTTAAAATTTTAGAGCCTTTGATGGCCTTTCCATTGGAAAGTTGTACAAGAAAAATTTCCAAAATGTATATTCATATATGATATTTATACCACACATATTATACTTTTACTGAGCTTTAATGTTTTGTGGGAACTAAAAGGAAACATTCGAGTTTTTTGAAGAGTGCAACCTTTTTTGTCAGACGTTGACGCAAGGGGAGCAGATGGTTCAATTATTTCATATCCAACAAGCGTTAAGTCTCTTGGGAGAGGCATTGATTTGATGTACAGTGGTAAGGAATTTTTTTCTATGCAAGTTTTTATTTGTTTTATAATGTCTTATAGAAACTATAATTTGTAAGGATGAGCCTTCTATAGCTTATGCTTTTTCTTTTGCCTTATTTGTAAACAGCTCAAAAGTATTGTTTCACTTTTGACAAAGTTTTTTGTCACAAGTCATCTCAGGAGGATGTGTTTTTAGAAATCTTGCAGCTAGTGCAAAGTGCACTTGATGGATGTAAGTAAGGCGATATATTCTAGGCATTAAATCCATTATGCAATATGTTTTATTTCAGTTTTCTTTTGTGAATTTTATCTTATCCTCATTTTTAATGTTTTCATCATTTATTAGTAACTAAATTAAATTTAGATATTTTCTTATGTCCTTCTTATGGGTATGCAATCTAAATAAGATTTTATTAAACCTTATGTTCATGGATGCATAAATATTAATAAATGGTACATATGTTATCCCAAAATATGGAGCAAAAGGCATTTATTTACCTATTTTTTTAGTTATTTGTATAGCATGCAAGAGAAAAACCATGATCACTTAGTTAATCCAATTTTAGTAAGTGTTATGATAGCTATTTACCATTATGTTATATGAATATACAAAGTTATCATGTTAGGTTACAATTTTGCTGGATCATCATATGCTTGATGATTAACATGAGACATGTCTTTTTTAAATTGGACTAGCCTTCCATGACAAACCTTTTCATGAGAACAAGGTTAAAAGGTGTAAGATTTCAAGAAATCAAGTGCTAGAGAAATAGCTCTCAGGGTGTTGGGTCACACAGATCACTCTCAATGTCCAAATTGATTAGGATTTTTCTTGTATGATTGGTATTATCATTGTTCAAGTTGAATAGGATAAAACTTAGTTCAGAGAAGAACAAAATATTAATGGAATTTGCAAATTTATCATGTGCAAAGGGTCATGTTCTTTGGTTGCAATTAACTTGCCACTCCATTATCATTTAGTTTATGTACCATTTGGGTGCAGTGGGCAATTTTGCCAAATATAATTTTTTTCTTTTTTAGGGAATTTCTCTTTACTTATCTATCTCTGTTCTTACCTAAGTCTTATATTTGAACTTGAAGGAGCTTCCTTTTTGTAATAACTCTAAATTACCTTCTTGTGATTCCTTAGCTAAAGGTAAGTAAATTATTTCTTGTTCTTGGAATTTGTAATTAGTTCCAACAATTTTCGAACATTGCATGTTGCAATTAGTGAGTAGATAGAAGATGAGAACTACAGTTCAAAATGTTGTGCTTGTTGACTATCTTGTTTTTAATGTTTCAATGATGTAAGTGATCACTAACTCTATCCCTCCACCTATTAAGAATGATCCTTCCTTTGAGCCATTCTTTCACATCTTTTAGTAACATTTGCAAATATTTTTGTGAAGGCCATTTCTATCCATTTGAAATTCTTGTTCCACTAAAGTCTGCGATTCTTGCTCAAATTTCAATTGTCTCAAATGAGCTTGTTCATTTTCTTATGATGAACTATCCTTTTTCAACACATTCATCTCCCTTTATTTCTCTACTAGTTAATTACTTTTTGCAAGTGGGATACCTTTTGTTTGTGCCACTTCTTAATTTCCTTTTTACCTTTGTTGTCCTTGGATGTGTTCATTTAGGAAAGAGTGTGGCATGGTTTATGATGCATCTTAGCCATTCTTCCTACATTGGCATTGTAATTGCCACTCTTTTAATGGGGATTTTTTTATTTTCCCTTCTAAATTTCAAATTCCTACTTTATGTTATGACAAATAACACCCACAAATTTTTCTATGTGAATTCGAGGCACTTACGTCTTTTTCCTTGCATTTTGGTGCAATTAAGTGAACAATTTTATCCATCTTGCTTCATGGATGCAACATCGAAGTGGCTTTAGAAGGTATCTCGTTATTCCCAATTTTAATTTTTTGAAAAGCATCTTTGTTTCTTCCTTTGCTAGTTATGTCAAGCAAGAAAATTTTTGTTGATTGTTTGACAAATCTTAGGAAAAATTAAAATGGAAGCCCCAAATTTTACCTCCAATATTTCCAAGAAAGCCTAAGTGAGGTGGAGCTAGAAGAAACCCAGGTGACTCAAGCATCCTTAGTATTTTTTCTTTGGGCCAATGAATTTGAGAAGCCAAGGCTTTGTTTACCATCTCATATATTGCTGAAAAACTTTTATTACTCCTAGTTAATGAAGAGGACTTATCTATTTCCAACACATTTGGAAGCAAGAGAAGGCTTAAGGAAATTACCAATGACCTCACCTCAACAATGAAGAAATCTAAATACTTTCATTAAGGGAGTAATTGATAACATCTATCATCAATCTTAGACCATTAGTTACCTCTTCAAGAGTTTCAGAATACTCCATTGAATGTATCTCTCAAGTAAATTCTTTTTGCCACATTACCTTTGGTTATCATCCATGAAGTCTTTGATTACAAAAATTGTGGAGAAAGAGAGACATAAAGTAGCTCTATTAGGTCCTTGTTGGGTGGTTTATTGGCTTTATTTAAGAGGAAGCAAGGCTTGACCAAGGGTTTGTAGAGAGAGGATGATGAGAGTGAGGGTTTTGAGAGTGAAAGGGAGGAAAGAAAAGAAGGGGTTGTTATTTAATTTTTGGTGAGGCAAACTTGAGAAAGGGAAAGCATGTGATAATTTTGGAGTGAGGTATTTGGCAAAAGTTTAAGCAAAGATGAAAAGGAGCGCGTGTTGAGGTTTAAGATGGTTTTTAGGTTTATTGAGTTTTCTTAGACTAAAGAGGAAAAAAAGAAAAAAAAAAGAGAGAGGAAGAAGGAGGTCATTAAGAGTTTCAAGATGTTGGATTGATATTCAAGTCTTGTCAAGCATAAGCCCTCAAGCTATGCAAGAGTTATCACCAAAAATAATTTTCTAAAACTTTCATTTATCTTATATTTTTTTAATACAAGAGCTCTTGAAAAAGAATAAAAATGGAAAGAAATGTTCATGGAAATAAAAATCTTAATTAAACTCTTCTTAATTTTCAACAACTTATTTTAGGAAAGAAAGCATGAAGAAATAAAGGGAGATCACAAAGAAATAAAAAAATATAATTCTATTCTAAACCTTGGCACTTTTTATCTAATTCGTTTAAAGGAATACATCCAAAAGGGAGCTTAACTAGCCAAACCAAGTATCAAAGAGATTGAAAATCCATGAAAAGCTCCCAACCATGCCTCCTGTTGCCTTAATCTATGGAAAGGTGTCCAATGTGGTGTCAAGTGAAGGAACCAAGAGAATTCAAATTGAACTATGATGTACTATAATAAACTATGATAAAGCACTCATAAATCATGAAGAGCTATCATATGAGTTGAACCAAGTTATGTGTCATCATCTACAAAGGTTTGTGAAGCAAGGTTTGATCTGTGTAGCTTTGTGATTGGTTTATGCTTTATGTGGTTTCTATGGATTAAAAGAGGTTCAAACTCCACATTTAGTGGTGTATCACCTTGAAGGAAAACCATTTAAGAGCTATTGAGACTTTTCATATCTCTTTAGGGCAATGGAGACAGGTTTAAGTACATGTTTGTATTATTTTGGTGATCTTTGGAGGGAATCAAGTATGCCCTTATAAATTAATTCTAAAATATTTTAAGGCAAACACTTTGTGAAATGTAATAATGAGAATATTTTATTTGCTTCCAATCTCTTTGGAGCCAAAGCATCTTTGTTATTTAGAATTTCTTAAAACAAGCATGGTGTTCACATGACTTATTGCAAACATTGATGTGTGTTTGGTATTGTGGATATCATAGTTTTGTTGATTCTTTATCTTGGGATGCCTTCAATAAGATGGGCATTTGTTTAAGTCGTGTTCTCCTTTATGTTGGTTCTCCAATGAGCTTCTTGGGAGAATAAACTAAGCTTAAAGTTAGCTTTCTTTTTTCGCATATGGAATGAAATATAAGTAGTCATGTAGATGGAAAATTTTATGAACATGATAATATCATTATTTGTAATTTTTGAATTACCTACAATCAATAAATTTCACATTATGGTTTCAACATCTTTTGTGTATAAATTTTACAACCTAGTTTTATTATGTCGAGATATTTTTTCATTTGATCATCTGATTCAGACCAAAGAGGGTTTTATTCTCAAAAAGTTTTTAGACATTTTAAGGCTAAATTATCTCATAAATCTCCAAATCATTTTCTTTATAGTCAATGTGGTATTTATTTTTATACCCTTCAAACTAAAATCCTGCAAAAAATTACTCTTTGTTAAGTAATTTCAATCTTGGTCATCACCCGTCAGGTACTCCTCACACTCTTTGATCCCTTGCATTCAAATAAAGTCTTAAGCCATTAGGTTTTGCATGTTTAAGGAGAATTGCTTCAGTTGAAGAGTTGCTACCTTAGTACAATGATGAGAAGTCGTGGCATTTCGTCAATTTATTGGATATCTTGATTCTTCTTCATAGATTGTTTTTTTCTTTTCTTGTTGATCTTTTAGTTCCTTCCAAAGTATACGTATATTTGTTAACTTGAATGGAGAGCAAAGGGTTTGAATTAATAGCAAAGGGAGACCATTCTCTCACTCCTAGCTCAACACATTGATATTTTTGCATGGTCTTGTTTTGATATGGTTGGTGTTACTTGAGTTATGTTTTACCAGCATCTTAATTTTAACTTTGAATGCTTAAGAATATGATAGAAGAAGACAAACTTAGCTAAGAAAAACAAGCCCTAGCTAAAGAAAACTAGGTTATATTCTTAAGGTTTGATTCATTGTTGTTGTGTAATACCTCAAGTGGTTGGAAAAGTTTTTGCTTGTCAAGAAAAGTAATGATAAACAACACATTTGTGTTGACTCTTGGTTTTATCTTATTTGTCTTGACCACAATTTTCTTGTTGTCAAGAATTGATGATTCAATGAGCTTGATTGCAACTTTTAATCATTTAAGTTTTTTTGAATGCCTTCTTTGGATGACAATAGATCAAGATTTTTGAGTTAGTAATGAAAAACTTCATCTATCATTAATTTTCAATATATTGATAAAAGGCCATGTCATTTGTTTTAAAAACTGAAAGGGCAACATATCAATACATGGTTAATATAGTTTTTAGCCATCAATGAGGAATGAATCTTGATGCATATGTTGAGGAGTTTTTAGTCAAAAGCAATCATTCTTCGCCTATGTTGAGGATCTTAAAGAGAACTTTCAAGATTTATGAAAATTTGGGTTGCATGTCAATCCACTCGAGTACAATTTTGGCATCTTATCAAGCACGTTTAAAGAAAGGAAGTTAAGCTAAACTTGATGGCGTTTGAGACTTTTTGAAAATGCATTCACCAAAGACATTTTGAGACCTATATAAGTTAGATGGTCATATTGCTACGTTGTGTAGAGTCATATCTTGCTATGAAGTCGAGGATTAACCATTTTCAAGCCATTGAGAGGCAAAATTAGATTGTAACTTATAAAAGCTATGAGAATGCAATGGAATTAAGAAGCTTGTCTGTTATGTTTTTCATGTTCTTAAAAATTTGGAATAATGTTATCCAACCACTCAAGCTGTTTCACATTATTAAATCAATTTATTTCGTGGATTATTGAAGCAGTTCTTTTGGTTATAACCTAGCCATGAGTTTTTTTAACAAGAATTGTGTTGGCCAACAATACAAAAGAATGTTGCACAAAATGTTGAGATTGTAAAAATTGTCATTTTAATAGACATTTGCCTCAATGACTAATAGGATCAATGAAAGCCATTAATGTATTATGGCATTTCTTAGTTTATGAAACAAGTTTCCTTGGGCAAACATTGGTATTTTGTTGTGATAGTTGATTTCTTCACAAAAAGGATTGAAGTAAAATCCTTTGTTAAAAGAGCACAACTAAATGAACTTTAGAATGCTTGTGTAATGTAGTGCAAGCTCTTGAAATAACATAGCAAATTAGATTTTAAACCGTATACATTTTCTTTGAAGTTTCTTTGAGGTGCTTCTTGGAGACATGATTATCATAGTAGTAAAACATTTTCTGTCTTCACGTTAGAGTATTCTTATCTACTCCACAATAAGAGATCTATGAGTCTACCTATCTTATGATAATTTATAGAGTATACTAAATAAATAAATTAGATTACATAATAAATATTTAACGTGTTTATTATTTTCAAAATAAGATACTATTTTTATTGTCATGGAATTCAATACTACCTTGTCATGTTAATGGGTTTTCTAATGACTTAATTGTCCATAAATATATTCTTCTCATTTAGCATATGGAGTTGAGAGGAGGGAGGAGAGAGAGAGAGAGAGAGAAAGCAGAATATTTAATTGGCTATATTTGATTTTCGCTCTTATGGTCATTTTTTTTTTTTATCTCTTTATCATTTCTGAGTTCAAATCGTGAACTTGGAAGAGCTTCCTTTTTGTAGTACCCCACTGCACCAAGTAATTCTTCAACTCGAATTCTCTTTTGTTTCTTAAAATCTATAGTTAGCCTCAATACTTTACATTAAGGATGCTTGTATTGATATTGAAGACAGTGATTTTTAAAATTGTTTAAGTGCTTAGATAAAATGAAGCTTTATGAGAATGTATCTTGTATTTCTAAAACCATACAAATTTTTTTAATTTTAAAGAAGCTACTATAACTTTTGATAAAATGCATGAGATATAATCTGATGCTCTAGTAAGATTAGAAAATTCGTGTAATTGATTTTATTGGCAACTTATTTCGCGTTACAAATCAAAATAAGAAATGTTATTCTATTAAATGGTTTTTTTGCATGTTTCTTGATTTATGAGCTTAATTATACTTTTGTTGTTTGTATTTATTGTTTTTTTTAAGCACGTTAGGCTGTGTTGGCCTTTGGTTGGAAGGAACTGAAGTTTGATTGGTAGAAATAGCTTGTTGAGCTTCTCCAGTATATTGGTTTATTTTGCACTATTAAATACCTGAAATGGTGAAAGATGGATTAACCAAAGTAACTAAGCTCAGGAGTAGTGATTTAGCAATATTTTATTTCTATCTAACAAACATTTTAATTTAGAGTAAATTAATCTTGAAGTTTAACCTATAGTTGGTATAAATTTTTTAGTTATTTTTTTTATTAGTTTCTATTTTCTTCATTTACTTTTTCTTTCAAAAATCTTTTCATATCTTATTCCTACAACATACATAAATATGGACATAAAAAACATTAAATGACCATGCTCACATCGCAAGGTTAGCATGATTGAATCGAATGATCCAACCAAATGTTGAGCTAGTTGAATGCCCAGTTTTGCCTTCAACATTAATTCTCTGTCTTGGAGAAAATGCATATAACAAGCTTCAGCTCTCATTCATTATTCTTAACTCCTTGTTTTACCATCTTTTCTTTAAAAAGGTTTATATCTATGCTTATGGACAAACTGGTTCTGGTAAACTTATACCATGATGGGCAAGCCTAAAGCCCCTTAGTAGAAAGGATTAATACCTTGTTCCTTGGAGCAGATCTTTGAGACTAGCCAATCACTACAATGCCGAGGTTGGACTTACTAAAAAGGTGTGAATGTCAATTTACATGAAAACATAAATTGTGCTCAATCTTTCCTACTTTCAAACCATACTTTTCATCTTTTACAAACATCAAAGTTAGAGATCTATGATGAAACAATTCGTGATTTGTTATCACCCAATCGTAGCACAAGCAGTTGTCTAACTCTTCATAATAAGCAAAATACCATCAAGCATCATTCAGCTGGTAATACACATGTGCCAGACGTTATTGTTGTCGATGTGTGTAGCATAAAGGAAATTTCCTTTTTGCTTGATCAAGCTGTAAGGAGCAGGTAATTGAAATCAACATAGACATAGTAAATTGGAGCATGCTTCATCTTTTATTTTCTTGTTTCTGTTGGCTAACTGAATACATCGTGTGTATTAAGTTTCCCAAATGTTCCACATTCTAGGGTACCAAGCTTTGTTTTGCTTGCTTGCATGCATTCATCTTCTATTTTCTTGTTTCTTGTGGCTAACTGAATATGACATGTGTATGCTTTCATTTCATGTTCCATATTCTGGGGTACCAAGCTATGTTCAGATTGCATGCTTTTAAACGTATGATTCTATATCAGCACTTTTTCACTTTTGGATCATTCTTCTCTTTCCCAACATGACTAGCCACAAGACTATCATTACAAGAGATTGGAACTAATGATTCAAGTTTTACTTTGTTCATTAGGTCAGTTGGCAAGACTCAGATGAATGAACAATCATCAAGAAGCCATTTTGTTTTCACCTTAAGAATATCTGGGGTGAATGTTGTGAGTGGTGGCTGTTCCTTGTTCCTTTGATCCATTAAGCTTGTTACCTAAGACATTTGTTGACGTGACTCTTTCATTGTAGGCCACGGAACAACAGGTTCAAGGTGTTTTGAACTTATAGATCTTGTCGAAAGCGAACGTCTTGCTAAAAGTGGCTCGACCAGAGATCGTCTAAAGGAAAACAAGGCAAGAATTGCTTCTTATTTATACTGAAAATTCTTGTTTTAGATGCATATGCAGAAATTCGTTTTGCCCTTGAAACAAGCAATTAACGAAAGCTTGTCTTCACTGGGCAATGTTATATTTGCAATTGCCAAGTAGGACGATCATGTTCCTTACAGAAACTCAAAATTGAGATACCTTCTACAGGTACATGGCCATTGGGTTTCTAGGATGTTTAGTATATTTCAGTGTGTACAATTTCAATACAATAGTTTTAAAAACGTTCTGAAAAAGCTGTTTGTTTACTAAAAAAATCAATTTTCAACTTTTGCCATCTTCATTCTCATCATACTCTATAATCTCTTGGTGTTTAAAGCCTTGTCTTGGGGGTGATTCAAAAACGTTGATGTTTGTTAACATCTCTTCGGAGGTTTCATCGGCCAGGGAATCGATATGTTCACTCCGATTTGCTACTCGTGTCAATGCCTGTGAGGTTGGGGTTCCTCAACGTCAAACCTAGATGCTACCACTGGATTCCCATTGAAACAATGGATGAGTTATTAAAGTACATTTGTCCACGATTGTTTCTAAAAAAGCTACTGAAGCAATGCATTTTTTTGTTGCCCCAAGACATTAAAACAATTTGGTTGAGTGATTAAAATACATTTGTCCATGATGATTTCTAAAAAAGCAACTGAGTGCATTTTTTGTTGGCCTAAGCCATTAAAACAATTTGGTTGAGTGAGTAAAGTACATTTGTCTACAAAGGTTTCTAACAACAACTGAAGCAATGCATTTTTTGTTGGCCCAAGCCATTATAAAAATTTGGATGACTGATTAAAGTACATTTGTCCATGAGGGTTTCTAAAACAAAAACTGAAGCAATGCATTTTTGTTTGGCCCAAGCCATTAAAAAAATTTGGTTGAGTGATTAAAGTACATTTCTTCAGGAAGGTTTCTAAAACAGCAATTGAAGCAATGCATTTTTTGTCTCCCTAAGCCATTAAACAATTTGGTGTTGCCAGAATGTATTTTGCAGATGATGGATTTGATCATTGCTTCCTCTTCCATTGCCATAATATTCATGTCAGATGTAATAATTTGTTTGGCATCTGATTGATCCACTGCTTTGTGATCTTCGTGTATGGTATTGGGTGACGAACTATCTTCCTTTTCATCACCCATTATTCTGAAAACTAAGCGTTCATCTTCTTTTACTAAATAGCTATTGAAGTTGTGCATAGTATTATATTTTATGCTTTTGATATTTTTCTGTACCCTTGGCAAACAGAAAACATTGTCAATCTAAGTTGTGCCCTTATAATTATATGTTATTAAAAAAATATGACCTAGTGAGGTTGTTTTAATTTTTAAAGTGCTTCTATTAATTTGATGGCAGAGTTTTAATTATGTAGAGTCCTTTATGCCCTAAAATTGCAAGAAATATCATGTTTTTGCTTGTATTGCGAATATTGTTTACTACATGTTTTTATAATTTCAGTATTATCCTTAGTATCAACCAAAAAATGAAGCTTTCAACTCAAATTAGGAACAAAATTCCATGTTATAATCTGATTATGATCAATCTTAGCTTCGATATACGCACGTGTATGAGGATGCATACATTGGCATATGCATACTAGTATTTTTGAGAACGTACTTTACAGTGATACATTCTATAATATATTTTTTTTTATTTACAATACTTGTATAGATCAAAGTATCAGGTATCAGTTTACCATAGTGCAAGAAATTAATTTTAAAAGAAAAGGACAACATGAGTCCCGTTATTCTCACGAAATGTGCTCTTAGTATGATAGTTTTTATTCATAAAAAACCTTCCAATTTTCTTGATTGAGAAAGTGGCCAAATTGGAAAACCATTGTTATGAATTAACTCAGTTTGTTATAAACTTTGATGCCTTCAAAAAATATATATGTTCCTAAACATGGATTACAGCCTCTAGTGATAAGCATGCAATACATTGACTTCAAATTAGCCATAATAAAAAAAATAGGAGAGTTAAAATATACTTTTGAATAACAAGTTTTGGACCAATGGATATATTTATGATGGCATGCATTGGCTAAGTGACAAAAAAGGAATTTTTAGGAATATAAAGAGACTGTATATGCCATACACAAGTATCATTAAATAGAGATGAAATGATCAACTCTGCTAACAATTTAATTCAACTTATTGTTTGGACCAATGTTACCAATTAAACCTAGAGAATTACTGAAATAACCAAAATTCATTCATGTTGATCTTAGAAAACTAAGAAATCAAGTAATAAAACACAAAATATATGCCAAATAAGAAGAGAATTTATCTACATTGCTTAAAAGCCAATGATTCTTAATACATCTATTTTGATGTGACCAATTAAGTGAGAGATATTATAAGGTATGCTTTCATCTTTTTCTCTTAATAAGTTGAGAAACTAATGATTTTGGCTTGGTATTCAAAAGTAACGAGGAGAATGTTTTCACAATTTATATTTTTTAAGAGAATTTGAGGAATTTGCCCCTATTTGAACTTGAACCTCCAGTTCATACGAGACTCATTAGCACATAAATTACATACCTGGTAATTTTTATTCGAAACACAATCTAGATATTGATATTGAATGGAAAGGGGAAAATGGCATATTTGATTCAAATTCATACTAAGAGGAGCTCATTTGTCACACAAAAAGCGTAACGTTCACTCGTTTGTGAGTGTATATAGTACAACTATATTCATAAATTGTTGTGTTTGATATTTTAGAAGAAATTTCTCTTTGAAAAATATTGATCATGAAATGAATTCTATAATAACAATTTTCTTGAGATGTACATTACAAAAAAAGGTAATATCATTTGGTATATCATTCAATGGATGGGCATTTTAGTATTTAATAAAGAGCATACTTCAAAGCTTAAATTAAAGTTATTTAGAGATCGAAATATATATGGATGTCACAAGAGATGTTAAAGATTCAAATGGAAAATGTAAAAAACAAAAATGATAATAAATTAAACATATAAATCTATTAGTAATATATTAGATAATTTCTTAAGCTAAATAAGCCTTAAATTATTGATCCATTTGTTCATTAGATGAAGATGGTAGTGCTTAAAAAATTTTGGAATGTGATGACTGAGATGCATATAGAGGGGTTGACCCATTTATTCTTTAGATGAAGATAAGGTTTCAAAAATTTTGGAATGTGAAGACTGAGATGCATATAGTGGGGCAGACTTTGTTAGTGGTGGCATGGTTATGGATGCAATTTTTATGGTCTACTAATGGTCAAATAATTGTAAGCATTTAAGGATAACAAATGGATGATAGAATGGAAAAAATCCTGAAACATTGTAGCATGGACAAATGCTTGATTCACATCATTTGAGAGATGTTGGCTCAATGCTAGTTGGCCCCTATTGAATATTAAAAAATTTATGAAAAATAAGTTTTAAGAGTGCTCTTAAGTGTTGTTGAAATGCTGTGTTTAAAGATTTGTTGTTTAGAAATACTTATTTTGAATTTTCCCAAAATATCTTTGCTTATTAGTTCAAAAAATAGAAAACTTTTACTTAATTTATGAGAATAAAAGATCTTTTTGTACATTAAAATAATAAAATGAAAAAAGATAGTCATATCCCCCCAAATTTATAAATAAATATATTTAGTTAAGTTATTTAACATGACCTAAAATAAGTATTTTTGTGATTAAAAGTACAAAATTAAGCAATCAAACCAACCCTCGATCTTATACTATCATGTGGAGTATTATTGTTTATAAACTCATTAGTTATGGATGGATAATACATGAAAACATGAGTCCATAATACTTAGGAAAATTGTTTATGACTTTATGCATATACTTAAAATAAATATAACAATATTGTAATATACATGTAATGATTGATTAACCTTAACTTTATCAAATTATTATATGAATATATTTACATAAACATTTGTTTATATTTTGTTTTGTAAAATTAAATTATAATGATTTGATTCCAATTCTATAAACCGTATAGATAAATATCTTTCATTTGATGGTTGTAAAAACTATAGCAATATTTTTTTCACTATTTTTAGAAACCAAATTTCATTCTATCATATCTATTATAACATGTGGTAGTTAAGTAGATTTGTCCTGAACTAAAAATCCCTATTCGAAAGAAAAGTAGAAATTATAAGATTATGGTACAACATGCGAAAGTACTGTGCATGAACATATAATTGACTTTTAAGAAGAATTAATCAATATTTCAAGACAATCATTACAGGAAAGCATAAGATAGTATAGTGTAACCAAATTCTCACATATTAATTTGCTTCAATCAAAGCAAGAATTCCTTTACAACTTCCCTAACATGAACATAAATAAGCAATGCAACTAAATGTTATGACATGAAACTTGATAAGAATACAAATACATTATTGAAGCCAAATAGGCACCAAATATAAAACGTTGGGTGAAAAAAAGTCAAGTTAACAGATACTTTTCACGGTCTACTGGTTGACCAGGGCGACGAATGTGCAGGGGAGGCCCCCTTATTTGTGGTGGAGGTATGGGTCTCACTTGCCTATTTTGTAGTTCAATAACACCCTCAATTTTCTAATACTTAATCCAAAAAAAAACTATATATTATGCAGATGGCAAATGAAGGATTTTTATTACTACTTGGGAAAAAAATACCTGAAAAAACTATATATGAGAAGATTTACAGCATGCTTACAGAAGACAGCGAATTCCAAAACAACTTGGGAAGACATTAACATAAAGTCTAATTAGTTGATTGTAACTATTAAACATTTTTCAAAAGAGAGAAAATTTTCTTATATTTTTTGTTTGATTAGGTGAATTTACAAATCCATGTGCACTTTAGGTTCCACAAAACTTTTTTTTCTTACAAACAAAAATTTTGAAAACCTAATCAAAGAATCACTACACCCAACAAAGAAAACATAAATTGAATTAAAAATATCATCATTTATAATTTCATGATTTAAATATTAATAAAATATTAAATTGTATCCAACGAAATGAAACGTAAACATAGGAATCATGATATAAACATTGAGATATGGAAAGCAAACTATGTTTGCTATGACCATGGGCAACTCCCCCAAACTCTTAAAAGGCTAGCACTATCATGGGAAGACATCCTATTCAAACAGTTGGCCACTCTAATAAGTCCATGAAGAATTCTTTAAGCTAGGCTAGCTCCAAAAAACCCTTTACCAAAAAAAGGGAAGAAAAGGTCAATCCTACATTTTCACCCCGCTTTTCTATTAAAGATTATCATCAATGCTCACATGCATGCTGATAAAACCATTCACATCAGCAAATTCCCTGAAAGTTGTGGCTAGACAGACAAGAATATTAAATAGTTTCTCATGGACTAGTCTCACACTGACATTACTTTTAATGTACAAGTTAAATTGTTACAAATATAATCAAATAATATGGCCCCAGAAAGATAGCATTGTTTCCATTTTGCAACTCAAAGCTTGAATGAAGTACAATGTTACCGCTGATTACCAAAAACATGGCCAAAAATGGCAAATGGATATAGCTTTATGTTAGTCAAGATGAAACAAAAGCACAGTTAATAATATATTCTTTTATATTTCAATTTTCATCAAAGGAGGAGACACAAAAGACAGGTTGCTAAACATTAGATGAACAAAATAAGCTATTGCTTATCCAACCACTCCCAAAAGTTTTACCAACATTTCAATAGGAATTCAAAAAGAAAAATGTTAATAACTACAACAGCTATGAAACCTGACCAACATTCCAACTTGCTTATGAGAATTCCTAAAATAAGCATCAAATTATAAGTGACCATCATTATCATCTCTCAGAGAGCTTTCATATTAAACCATAGAACAGATCTTAAATGAATAAAAAAAAAACAAAAATAGGTATAGTTTTATAAGCATTTAAAATATTTTATATTTGAAAAAAAATGTATGTATGAAGGAACATTAAATAATGACATTTTAATTCCTAATCCCACATTAAATTAAATCATAATACAAGATAAAAAACATGGATGGGGCTGTTAGTTCCATGAACACTGTGATTGTGAAGAACAAGACTTATGCCCTCAAATTATTCATTTTAAACTTTACAAATTGCATGGCTGTAAATGACTTGATCCAAGCAAGCAGAACAGGGCTCAAGTTCAATTATGTTAGGTCTACTAAAGCTCAATTCGAGTATAATGGTTGCTATTAAAGCTTGTCTCATTTAAATCATAAATGTTTAACTTCACTAAACCCCAAACAAGCAACTTGGTCAACAAATATATGAATGAGTCGTAAAAAGGACAACATACAATCAACTAAATAGGTTGGCACGTGTTAAATATTTTAGACTTAAAACAAGCATGTGAGCACAAAATGTATATGAACAGTAATTGATACATTAAAAGAACATATGTACACTACATTCATGAATATTAATTGATAGTTTAAACAAGTATGCCTTTTTTGAACCTCTAGATCATACTTAAAAGAATGTATTAAAAGGACACATAAGGTACATAAACAATCTTAGTTATTAATGTTTAGGAAATAGGTGTGCACGAAAAAAATGAAATCGATAATAATAAAAATAATTTACGCATTTTTTTTTAAAAATATATATAATTAAGTGTACTAAAGATAAACAAAGACAAGCATAAGCCAAACACGTAGAAATAATAACACAACAAAAAAAACATGTACAAGATGTTAGAACTACACAATCCGCATGGCATTTGTGAGCTTCTAGAAAAGAATAGTTAATGACTATGGCTCAAGATAACTAAAGATAAATACTAAGGTAAAACACAGAAAACAACAAAGTCTAGTAATCAAAAAATGTATATTAAATAATTAAGCATTTATAAATACATTGTGTCCAAGAATGGAGCAATTTATCAAATGCTAAATAATCCAACTTCAAGATTTCATTTAACACCATCTTGATTAATAAGAACATTACATTAGCTAGCTTTTATAATAAGACCATCAAACATATCATTCACAAATCAAATAGAGATCTTCGACCACTCTATTGAACTAGCCATAATACTATGCTACTAATTGAGAGTGGCTACTGTAATGAAACCAGGCACATTTTAATTTCAAGATCCGATGAAATGGCATGAGACAAATCATCATAGAAATAAAAAATCAGACCTTATGTTATTCACTATTAGAAGTAAAGGAGCGATTTCAAACCTCATGGAACTTTTGGTTGTGAAAAGTGCAAGGCATTCCTTTTTTAAATGATATTTTAACAATGAAGTAGATTTGATGAAAAACCATGCAGGTAGAAAAGAGTAATAACCGCTTATAATCATCATGAATAGTAAGCTATTTAAACACCTACAAGAACCATTGGCCTAAAAGAAGGAAGGCGAGAGAGAACGAGAGAGAGAGAGAGGCAAAAACCTTCGGCCTTGGAACACCTAGAGAGCAGAAGCGAAGAAGTGCGGGTCGAAGGAGACACACAAGTCGTGGAGCTTGAAACGCCTATAAACAGTGGCATTCAGTACATGGAGATCGAGATCAACAATGGTACCAGTGGAGGTAGATAAAATCCAAACTATAGGGCCGTCAAAGTGAGAAAAGGAGAAGAGAAAGGAAGATCTTCTGCCCAATGAAAACCTTATAACTCCATAAACAAAGCTTCAAAGATTGTAGTAGCAAAAAAAATCATTTCTTAAAAAAAAAAAAACCAAAAGAAAAAATCAATTATGTGGGAAAATAAAACCATTCGATACATTCCATAATAATCAATTAAAGTTTTAAATAAATGTTTATTATAATTTAAACATATTGAGTTGTATATAATAATAACTCATCTATTATATCATAATTAAAAAATATTCAAATAATTTTAAGACTATGTGAGTCAAAATAAAACTTTAATCCTCTTAAAAATAAAAATAACTATTTCTTATTAACAGAACAAAAAATGATATAAAAAATATTTAATATCAAGTTTTAAGTATTATTCAAAAAAATTTATATTTATATATATACATATCATAAATAACATATAAAAAACAAATATTATCGAAATAAAGAAAATATACAAACAAATAATCATTATTCATTACAAATTTTATCGATGAACATATTAAGAGTTGTATAATTTTTGTAGTTGCTCAATAAAAATTATGAATTAAGAAACTATGATTTAGTATGATTCAACCAAAATTTTAATACGAGACTGATGAAGGGGTCTTTATTGTTCAAATATTAAAAATTGAGACATTAGTTATATATATATATATATGTTTATAGTTAGATATGTAAAATCTTATTGATGTAAAAATTAAATAGAAAGATAATCAATATCAAAATTCAAAGAATAATAAGACAATCTTAAGAAAGACATAAGTAAATAAATTTATAAAATTTATGATGGAAATCTTTTAGAAAGCAAAAACGTATGCTTAAGATAGGTCAAAGGAAAACTTCCATTACAACATAGTTTTACAACATCTATTGAATGTAACCAAAATGAAAATCCTATGTTTGTATGCTTATTTTTGTATTCTTATATCTTTCACAAAAATAAACTTGCTAATGTTTTAGTAATAAATAATCTAACCTTCCTTTTAATGTACCCATGTTGCTAATATTTGTTGTTCACATCCACATCCTTCCATTTATGTTTACAAATGGCTTTGAAATCTTAATAATATTTTAAAAAAAGTTCAACTCTTCTTTTGTGTGTTTGTGTGTATATATATATATATATATATACAATATTATGATGTGCAAGAGTATATATGTGCACACACATGTTTGTTTATAATTAAATGTGTAAAATCTTATTCATATGAAAAATAAAATTGAGAGGTTATCATTATCAAAATGCAAAGAATAATAAGATAATCATAAACAAGACATAAGAAAATAAAATTATAAAATTTATGATGAAAATCTTTTAGAAAGTGAAAACTAATGCTTAAGATAGATCAAAGAAAAACTTTCACTACAACATAATTTTATAACATGTATTAAATGTGTAAAATACAAAGCTCTTTTTTTCATGTTTCTTTTTGTATTCTTATATCTTTCAACAATATCTATATCATTTCATTAAATTTGTATCATTTATGTAGCAAAGAAATTTTTTTTAGAGGTTGGTATATCTCAAAAAGCATGCCCATCCGCTCTTCTGCCCGCTTTTTAAAATTCCTTCACGGAATTCTCAATTTGTACTTCCATACAAACCCTCAAAACAAGCCCTATTAAAATATGAATGAACCATGTTGCACATCCCAATAGTTCGTTATTCAATTTATTAAATATTCTCTACTTTACAATTTGTTATTTTAATCTTAAAAAAAACCAAGAAAAGATGGGGCCGTATGAAAAGGGAAAGCAACGGCTCTTTTGCGGAAGCCATAACCTTTGTATTTTCCATATGGAAGTAACCCCATTTTTCCTTTCTCCACATGGGAAGTCGCACTAAAATACAGTGTCAAATTCTTAATACTACTCGATTGGCGTTCTGCAAAATTCTCACGTTTAGTCTTTTTGCCAGACGAGTGGATGCTAACTGTTGAAATAAAATTAGTTAATAGTAAATAATTATTAAAATATAAACTTTACATTTAATTAGGTGTAAATTGAAAATTACGAGATGATTTGGAGGCGTGCTGACATTGCTTTGATATGGGGACCATTTGATGTGACGTTCCAAGGCCGATTCAGTCGTTTTTGACATGTAGTGGTTGTTCACACAAGAAGCACAACTTCTGCCCCTGCTTTTTATTTCACGAAAAGACCACGTGTCCTAAAATGAATGCATCTATGGAGCGTTTTATGGAAAAAATATATTTTTTTTAAATTATTGCCTTTAAAAAAAGGATTTTTATAGTTTATTTTGTAAACTAAAGTAAAAAAGTAGTACCTGAATGATAAACAGAGAAAAAAATTTTATTAGAATATGAGATTTTGAAATATTTTATAAGAAAATGAAATTAGCTAGCAAAAAAACTCATGAGATAAGCATTATTTTGTTAGAGTTGGAAAACTTGATCTTGGTTTGATACGTGTTAATTCTTTGATTGTTCAAAAGAATTCAAGTATTATTATGAAAAAAAAAATTATATTATTATTTATCATATAATTTTTTATTATTTTGATGTCTATGATGAAAAATGGAGGATTATATGACTACCTTATCATATGACATGTCAAAAAATAAGCATATTCACCTATATATAATGGTGTTGATGGGTTGATGATTCATCTTGCTCTTTTTTTAAGTGTAATCCTCAAGTGAGAGCTGTACAAATTTGACATTACCATTGCCTTGTATACTCAAAATCAGTAAGTTCTCTGTTAGGGCCTTGCATAAGATACTTGAATGTGAAAAATACTCAACTTGGGTTTCTCTTAAACCATTCATAATGATCACACCCTTAACCTTCCTTTAAAGGATGACCTTGATAGTTATTAAGAGTCATCAGATCCCATAATGTTCTTTAGGTGATGACTCCTCCAAAAGTTGATGCATAGCAAGTTGTAGTTGAATCCACATCTCAAGTGGTTCGAATGAAAAGATGGCTACTTCTCCAATGGCCATATTTGTATTTTTTGGAAGATCGATTAATTTGGTAGCAAAAAAAATCATGGCACTGTGTCTTGATGGGCTTATGAACAGAGAGGCTTGTTGATATTCCTATTAGAGTTGACCTCGACATGATGAACGAACGTGAGGCCTTCTTTTCTCAAAGCCAATACAAGGAGAAAACATGTCTCAAAAGAAGTTAGAGTGCTACTATGACTGAAGAGGAAGAGGATCCAAAGAAGCCAAATGCATCTATTTTGGAAGCAACTGCACTGACAAAATGGGATACAAATGAAAATAGTGTTATTAGTACTTTGCAAGTTATCAATTATTTAGGTAATTTTTTTATCAAAGAGTATTACTAATCATTTGGAGCAAAAGTGTAAGAAAAATTTATACATTTGTTAAATCTATTGCTTAGAAGAAGAGAATTAAGTCATTGGGTTCCACTCTTGAGAAATAGAAAGAACTTGGACTAAGTCAAAGACAAATGTCCAAAGCCAAAATGTCAAACTCTTTACTCCTTGTAAGTGGTTGAGTAATGTCACCCCTCATTTTATTTTTTTGAAGTATCAACCCATATTTTCAATTTATGTCAGTTAAAATAAGTTTTGTTCTAAAAAAAATATATTTTAAAATAATAGCCTTGTATATATAACCAGAATCATTCTCATTGCTGTTATTATAAGACTATTCACATATATGCCAATTTACCTTGATGCTTGCTAGAGGATGTTTCTTGTCTAATGATTTTAACATTAAGATATTGCCTTATGATCACTACCTACTTTCTTTAGTATTGGATATTATGAGACAACAAATTTTTACTTAGTTTATCGTAAAACTACATTGCATCATGGTCATAACCTGAATTTATTATGTTAATGAATTAATCATCATTGATCATCATTCATAAATTAAAGTAGATTATTTTCTAAAATTCATTTTTACAACTTAAAATTATGATTTTACATATATAAAACAAATATTTTCTCCATTTTCTTATGTGATTCTTGATCCTTACATTCCTCGATCTTGAAGTATAACAATACACTACTTGTGTCATGCACTACTCGATTTAATATTAATTAAAGGTATAAATATTCTCAAAAAAATTTTTTTGAGTAAATCAATAAAGTAAAAAAACAAAAGCCTTGAGGGCACCATGTAAAATAGAGATGATGAAAAACATTAAAAATTAAAATATTAAAGTCAATAAATAATTGTATAAATATTTATGCTAATTTCTTAAAGCTATTATTCAAAAATAAAATTTTGAAATAGCTTTTTTATGCAATATTTGTCATACATAAGAAACACCTCATAGAGTTCTCAAATGAAAGCATCTCCACACATAAAGGATCTGATGTTATAAATAATTATGCTCATTTTTTAAAGCTATTATTCAAAAATGAAAGTTGAAATAGCTTTTTAATACAATATCTGTCATACATACGAAACACCTCATAGAGTTCTCAAAAGAAAGCAACTCCTCACATAAAGGATATGTTGTTATAACTTCCAGGAATCCTAAACTCTATAAATATCTCATTCTTAATCTATAATATAAGTATGTATAAGGACAATATATATAAAAATAAACTATTAGATTTAAGTAGTAAAGTAGTGTGAAATCGTGATATATAGCATACAAATAAATATGAAGTAGTAAATAAGAATGTATGATAAAAAATATTAAATATGTTGAATATTTGCATATGATCTTGTATGTTCTATAATTAAGCATGTATATAATTATCATATAATACTAATATTATATGTAGTAATATTATCTCTTTCTTTTCTTATTTTAATTTTATTTATTTTCATATTATTATTTTTATTCTTTTCTTTCTTTATTAAAGCATTTTTTATATGACTACTATCCTTACTTCATAAGATTCTATATTATGTTATGTCTATGTGGTATCAATCATATCACATGACCTTTATCGATAATTGGCCAAGCCATCAAAGTATATCTCCTACCACACTGGCCTTCACTAAAATACTAATAGAAATAGGTGTTTACTCATTGTTACCTAGTATTGAAGTGCTCACAACAAGAAAAATGTCGTATAGAGTGAATTGATGCTAATTTGAGTTGAACCCAAGACATATAGAATGAGTGTTGTTAGCTATTATTAATATGTATCATTCAAATAATTTGGATTACATCATATGGTACAATCAATTTAATCTTGTAAGGAAAGCTATGATGAAACATGGTAGAAGATAATCACATTAGAAAAATTTTGGGGCTATAACAGTCAGAGAAGAATTTAAGTTATGTGTTGAGGTGTCGAGTTGATCGCATAGAACAATATATGTGTCATATTTGCATAATGTGTTGAGTTGTGAGGTTCAACATATGAAGACAATTGTAAATACCAACATAAATCACATAATGTCTTGTGGGATCAATAACATTATTAATCAAAGCTAATTTTTTTAAAATACAAAATCTATTAATTATAAGAAACAAGATTATAAAAGAATATTGTAGAAAGTCCTAGATGAAATATTATATAGTGTGACTAAGCTGATCGTGCTGAACAGTTAGTTAAAGCTATGGATAAATGATTAAGTCTTGAGAGAGAAGAGACTACATTAGAGTTGTACATCATGTGTCATTATAAGCTATTATATTTTGGCAATGGATTAACAATGGAAACGTATGATTTGATTAAGAAGATTGTATCATGCAAAGTGAGAAATAGTGAATTGCTCATACTTTATGATAGGAGTATCATAAAAGTATGAATGATTGACAAGGTATAAATTAAGAGAGAATTAAAATCATTCAGTACAATGTTAGGGATCATACTATATGTTTAGAAATGATATAAATAAAAATACTGGTTTTGGAAATTATACAGTCTGATATAATTCAAAATGCTTTTTTTTGATACTACATATGGTACAATGAGAGAATTACATAAGTACGACCTAAGGCAATAACTTAAAGGTTATAAGAAATTAATATGATATAAATTCATAAATAAACATGTCACATATAGGACATATGCTGAGCATTCAATATACATGATAATGTAAAAAATCAAGAAAAGATTTAGATTAAAAAAAGAAGTTAACTTTTATATTTAGATAAATAAATTTGACAATTATGATATAAATATATTAATAAATTGATTTATAATTTTTTTATAAAGTGATAAATTTTTTGATGTTATTATCTTTTAATAAACTTTATGAGCTTTAGAATTATTTTTATTTTATTTTTAATGCATTATGGATAATAGATAAACTTAGTAATTATGATGTAAATATGTTGATAAGTTATTTTTATATTTTTTGTAAAATAACATTCTTTTTATGTTATCTTTTTATAAAATTCATAGATATTAGAAAATTTTTATACAAATGTAATAATTATGTATTTATTTTCTTGGGTTATCATTATTTATCTACTATTTAATTCACGAGTTATTAATTTATGGCATTATATAATAAGGATATTGACATGTAATACAATATAAACTTTTATAAGTTAATAAATAAAAAATAATTTCGAATATAGATATTTGGTATGCTTGATTATCAATTAAGAAAATAAAATTATTAATAGACCTCTAAATATATTATCCTCAAATAATCTTATATCATATTATAACCTCACACACCAGAAATATATATGTTATAAGATGAGAATAAGTCATCTATATATATACAAATTCTATTAGACATGACATAATATGAGGACAATCCAAGGAAAGAATATCACTTTCCATATCTATGGTGTTCTACTATATATTATATAGAGCAAGAAATGCTTATATACATCTACATAGTTTATTATACCTAAATAAGGTGAGAAAGCCTAGGATAAGGATAGCTTACTTATGTTTACACATTTTACTATTTATGATATATAACAAGGATAACTCATCTATACCTATATAGATCTATTATAATGATAAAAGGTGAGTATAACCCATCAGAGTGAGAATAATTAACTGTAAGAGATGAGCAATGAATGACAAAATTAAAAAAAATCATAAAATAAGATGAGTATAATCATATAAGTATGATCTAGTTAACAGTAAAATTGTATGTGAATATCATTGATTATGACATAAACAAGTGTGCATTAAAAGGTAGCATACAAGTATGATTATGAAATTGTATAAGGTTAATTAGTAGAATTAATAATAGACAAAGTTGAATATAATAATTGGTATGATACGAAATGAAATGATTGTACAATATGACACCATATAACTGAAAGCATATTAATCCAAAAATAGCAAATGACAAAATGAATCATCATGGAGAGTGGATAATTGATGAGAAACCATTAGAGTTATGAAGGCATAGAGGTGAGAATACACTTAAATGAAAGAACATAGTTGTTGGAGGAAGTGGAACTGATGAGAATGTAAAGGGACATTGGCTTTGTATAATAAAAATGTGAGGTCAAGCTTGGACAAAAATTTCTAAGAAAAATAAAAGAGATTAGCTCAACCAAGTGTATTAGACTGAAGAAAAAGTGAAAGAAAGCACTACCAAAAACCAAAGGATCTAATCACAAGTATTGTAGAACTTAAGAGATGAAAGTGAACTTGTGCTAAATTTTGATTCTTGGCGATACTATTACATAGAAATTTGGAGGTAAAAATCTCACAATATGTGTATATATTTCGATGTAATGTGTATTACAGACTATAGGTTTTATTCATTTGAGAAATAACTTGTCGATGATGCTTGTATAAATAACTTGCATATAAGTGAATATGTTTGAGTTGTATGTTAGAATACAAGAGTTCCCCTAAATGATGATATGAAATGGTAAATTGAGATTGTTGTGTAGATAAGCTTATTGGTTGCATTGTTGATCAAAAGTAATAACTTCATAGTGAAAAAACAATTTAATCATTCTACTTGAGTTCGATATTTTGTTCATTTATTTGATATGTTGTTAATGTGCTTATGGATTCCTTATTATTTAAATTGAAATTAAATTGATACCTTAATTGAATAAAAAGAATAATTGAGAAATAGAATGAACAATCTTAAAATTATGTTGATTCTTGTTAGAACTGTAAAACCCTTAAGAGATGGTTTAAAAGAAAATTATTGAGGATGATTGATTCTTTATAAAAAGCAATTTTTTCACATGTTTATTTTCATATATTACTTGAGTATGAAATATTGTATTACTTTATTTATTTACATATTATGTGACAAGTTTTACAAAAAGGGAAAAGATAAGAAAATTATTATTGTGATAATGATCACAAGATAAGATAAAAAAGTAAAGAAAATATTACCTATGATAATAGACACAAAATAAAAATTAAAAAATAAATATGAAAAAAAAGAAAAAATTTTGGTAAAGAAAGGATAGTGTTAAAAAAATGAAAAAGCTAATTGTTATCCAAACTGGTGACAACTACTTTAGAATGATAGTTCTAGAAATGAGCCAAATGACCCTTTATTTGATTTAATTATATTTTGAATGATGTGTTTCAAAATATGTCTAATTTGTTTATAAATTGGCCTATTTTTAAGCCAAACCTTAAATGGATGTAAAAGATGGCAATAATTAAAAGTAACAAGCTAATGCATAAAGATAACAAAAGATAAAAATGCTAAAGGTGCTAAAACTTTTTTTTCGCAATTGATTTTATTTTTGTAGCTCATACATGTGCTCACATGCTCTTTTAATATATTATATTGTTTACAATTGACCTTGCAATTTGCTACCCAAATATTACTTATTTTACGTATATGTACATATATTGGCACTAAGCAAGTGACAATTGGCTCAATCTCTTTTTGTCTGAACACAGATCAAAATGTGAAACACCATGGTAATATCGAGAAAAAGTGAGATCTAGAATGTAATGATTTAAAAGATATTACATTGTCATAGAAGTGTTGTTATGGGTTTATTAGGATTATTTTATCAAAATTACATCCATTATAATCTCATTGAGTAGTGATGGATGAAATTTGTGATTTTAAAATAAAGTGTGAAAAACTTGTAATTTCTAGAATTGCATGGATTGTTGGTTTTATTCACTTTTGCAATTCATTTAAAATGATTCCTTTAAATTGTTTTAATTCTTTTGTTCTTGATTTTTAAAGATTTAAAAAGAGTGAAAATCTTTCATGGTTTCAAAATGAGTAAAAGAAATAAGTAAAGAAAATTAATACTACTCAAATCCAAAAAAGGCTAAGTGAAAGAAAAAGGGTCATCACAATAAGTCCTATTTTTGTACTCCTTATTTTATTTCTACTCCACTTATTATTGTATGGACTTGAATATTCAAATAGAATAGAGTATTTTATTTATTTTAATTAGAATTTGAAACTCAATCATGTAATTGGATTTAAGACAAAAAATAGTTTGAACATATTGATGACACTATAGTAGGCATCTCAACTTTGGGAAGGACATGGATCATATTTTTATTTGAATGATGAAAGTGGCATAGAACAAATAAAAATGAGGCAAAACCTATTTTATTATGAGAAACACATGGATCAAAGTATATGATGCATCTAGGGATAACAAAAATGTATCATGATACAACATTGTTTTGAATAAATATTAGGTTTGTTGGTGAAATTTGTATCGCAAGATCTTCTTATCATTCTTCTTTCAAGATTTTATCTTTTAGACCTACGTAATGAAAATCATTAAATGACTTATATATGAACTCTATATGTAATGAGGCTTAGGTTCTTATGTTTAGCCAATTTTGAATAATATAATGAGTTTTAGAATTAGACATTTGATACAAATCTATTGATGAGTTAAATTCAACTTGGTGAACTTTGAATTAACTCTTGAGACGGTGAAAATTATGACACAAATGGAGAGTTTTTGTTATTATCAAATTTCATTGTATTTCATCCTTTGATAATCTTTTTTCTATTTTTTCAACTTTTCTCCAATCTATTAATCCTCATGATTTTTGTTTAATAGTTTCCAATTTAAATTTTGCCACCCTTCACTCCAAAACCCTAAATTTCCAACTCTTAATCCAATTTCTCACTTTTACCAACTATTTTGTTTGCTAACTTTCTCACATACCCTGCCACCTCACTACCCTCAGCTCACTTGGTGACATTGACAACCTTTCCCAAAGTTGTCCAAATCAACTAACAACTGCCTTCTACCTTCATCGATTTTGTCCCTCTAATACTAATGCCTTTGGTCTTCACTTATTCTACCTTCACCCACACTACTCATCCTGACAACTACAAGCATCACCTACCACTTCATTGTTTTGCAACTCTTGATGCTAGCAACCTCTTTGTGTCGTCAAGGCCTTCCAACCATTAGATCTTCGCATGAATTGCCTTATTTCAGATCTTCAACACAATGTTTGGGGATCAACCTTATATAAGTTTGAATGCTTGATAATTACTGAACTCTATGAAGCTTTATGTGATGTTAGTCTGACTTAACCACTCAAGTTCAGCTAGAAGTTTGCTGTTGTATGATACTTTTCTGTGAGATCACTTGTGTTTATCTTCATGTTCATAGACATATGATCTTTTTCATTATTTCCATTCTATACATCTTATATAACTTTTAATAGTTTAGTATTTTTCCATATACATAAGTTGTGTGAAATCAAATTCTCCAATTTGTGTGAATGAATGTATGCATTGATAAGGTTTTTAAATTAGTCGTAGTCCTATTCTTTTATTTCCTTTGAATCAACTAACTGTACTTTCATTCATGATGTTTTCTTTAATTATTAGTGTGCTGTTTAATTTGAGTTTAGGCTTAATTGAGTCTTTATATTCTATGGTATTTAAAAAACTCATATTAGGAATCCTCTAGGCAATTGCAACTTGCACCAACATGCTTGTCCAATCCTAAGCACAATGTAGACTTGCAAGCTTGGCATCATACTCTACTTAGCCAAAAATGTAGTGCGAGAGAATGGATATATGGCCAAAGGGTCAACATTGCTATGCTTACATGAACCTTCAATAAGAGAATTCCTATGAAACATACTTAGAGAAATTGTCTACAACAAGTTTCCTCAAATCTGATTGAGGAAAACCTCTTTCTTTGGTCAAGGAGCTAATAGGCTTCAATTGTTTCCTAATAGCTAGATCAAGCTTATTAATTGATCTAACTTGATGGTAGGTGCCTTGGACTAAACTCCAGCACAAGGCTCTTGCTGAGCTTCCAGATGATTTTACAAGCTACAAAGAATGGCCAAGGTTGTTTCATTTGTTAAAGCTGGTAAAGTAAAGCATCCTTATCTAAGCATGAAGCCTAGTTAGAATGAGCTTTACATTTTCATTTTTTGTGTCTGAAGGGATGGGGAAGGGTGGAGGTGAAGGGAGTGCATTACTTATTTTGCATGGTTGTTCATTTAGGGCAGAAGGGATTAGGACATTGTAATGGTGTCCACACAATCAAGGGAATTCGGATAGACTAGATTGAATTTACGTTGTTATTTTTTGAATAAAAGTTAGGATGTCGATTATATCAATGAACAATATTTCTTAAAATCATACTTTTTTATCAATAGTTAAGAGTGTATAAAATGAACATTTTTACTAATTTGGACTATTACTTTTCTCTTTTTGCACACAATGGATCATCCATAAAAAGTGCAACCACCAAAGTGTATCCTTTGGCATTAGCCACCTAAGGCATTACTCTACATCAAATTGTTTTGGGCCATCTTGAGGAGCAGGCAGTTCTCCTATTAAATCTCTTCATAAAGGGGAGCCACCTTATTCGACTTGAGGTTTGACTGAAAGCTCATGGGATGCACTACAATAATGTGCACTTTACATAGACGCCTTCTTGTCCCAATAACTTAAAAAAATGTGGGTTGACATTGCCAAACCCAAGTGTAAACTGAGCTGGATGGACAATGATTGAGAATCTATAATCTATTGAGCTTGGTGCATTGTAGCATTTTGATATAAAAAATTTAGAAGGCAAATGCAAAGACAAGTCGAAGACATTAAACTCCAATGGTAGGGTTCAACTGTTACATCAACACAAGGGCAACCCTTTGGATTAAGAAGCCATCTAAGCAAGTTAAGGAGGCCTCGTCACTTCCTCTCGTTGGCACCCAACTACTAATGATCTAAAGCCTATCGAAGGGCGATGGCTCCTTTTGAATAGAAGTGGAGCACAAGAAAGTGCTTATTTAAAAGAATTTACTTTTTAAAATAATTTAATTATTTTATTTGAATATTGTTTAAAAGAATTTAAATATTCTTCAAATTAAGATTTGTATTCTTATTGACATTTGTCAAGTGTCATAGATGTACTTAAAAAATGACAATGTAACCTCTTCATTACATTCCTCAAAAAACATTCTAAATAAATATTATGTTATATCTTGAAACTTTATTAGGTAATGACTAAATAATTCAATTTAAACTAGAATAAATGTGTCACAAAATGAAGAATAAACAAACTTTTAGATTAAAAATACATCTAATGAACAATATAAAGTGAGATTCCCATCATTAAAAAGAGCTTAAGAGTAATGCAAATTTAATCTAAGTTTTCAAACTAAAGTTTAATTCAAAAAATCATTGTTGCATAGATAACAATTTTTACATTACCTGTGTAGAATAATTTTGACCCCACAAATTAAAAACAAGAAAAGTATCATTTAAAAATAACTATTATTTTCCACAAAAATTCAGTTATCATTGTATAATTTAATCATAAAAGATATTTCATAAGTACTTTTCTGTTTATAATAGATTATCATCAATCTCAATTTGACGTAATTCTAATCTAAGATCATCATAAAAATGTTCAATTCAAACTTTGAACTTAGCTTGAGCAGTAAATGTTTTTTTTTTGAAATTCTTTATGCTTAAAGTAAACTCACAAGAAGGGGGGGGGGGTGAAATTTGGTAAATAAAATTTTGAGATTTTCTTTCAATTTTTAGTGTAAATTAAAACTTAAATCTTCTGAGCAAGAACAAGAAAGAGTTGTAAAATAGTACACAACATTTTTTAGGTGGTTCGACACAAAATCGAACCTACATCCACCAACCAGTGTTGGGAAAAAGACACTAAAAACACCAAATTACAGTCGAGGTTTTTCTTACGGCTCACCTCAAACCTACTTGGGATTTTACCTACGGGTAATCCAAACCTACTTGAGTTTTTTTCGGGCTCAACTCAAACGTCAGGCTTTTGCATAATTGCTGCAATGCCCTTACCATAAGGAAACAAATACAGAAATTGGCAACAAAGTATAAACTTAAGAAAATTTAAAAGAAGTATGAGGCACACTCAATACAATAAAAATTACAAGGAAAAATTGAAAAGAGGGAGAAATAGAAATTGAAAATAGTTGAAGCAAAACTTCCAATTTTGGGTTTCTTCTTGCAACTTTCACTTTCTGAGTTTATAAGCACCGTATACACTTAAAATAGTTCGAAATTATGATTTGAAAGCTTTGAGAACTTAGCAATGGTAACATCTTGGAGTTCTTCATCCTTTCTTATTTATAGAGCATAAATTTCAACTCTAAATCCACTCCCAACGACTCTAATATGAACTAAATGTTTGGGTAATGGACACATTGTAGTCACCGTTCAATTTGAATACATAAAATGGTTATTTTTGATTGAAACCCGATTTTACCATTCGAGATCAATCCTGGACGTTGGACCTAGATGGCCTTGATCTGGGCCATTAGATCGCTCATAGGTTGTCTTGCATGTATCAGAATAATGTATCCATAACTTACTGGAATTAGGAACTTACTACACTGGTTCCGTGTTCCGCATCGTCATGAACAATATAGAGTTATAAGTTTCCTAAATGACTATGAAAAGCAATTCATGAAAAATAATTCCCAAATAATTTTAAAACATCAAATACCAATGTCTATATTTTTTATCAATAATGCTTGGCTCAAAAATCAAAATTAAAAAATTATTAAATTTATAGGATTTTCAAGTATTAATACTACTAGTGTGCCACATCATCTCAAAATTTTGACATATCAAATTCAAGAAAAATAAAGAGAAATTCAAGTATAAAAAATTTTAGTGCATGTCTTTAATTTCTTTGAAACTTGCCATGACTCCAAGAGCCTTGAAGATCACTATTTTAGACATTTAAAGTTCATGACTTGACATAATTGAATATTAACATACTTAAAGTAAGCCCATATGAGATATTCATAAACATTTATGCTTGACTCATCAAACACAATGGTGTAATAGAGGATAAGTTTAAGATGACAATTGGTTTAGATGGTGTAGAAAAGTTAAATGTAATGACGTAATATTTGAATAGGGAGTGGCTAATAATAGAACTCTATATTTTGATAGAGGAGAAGAAAAAAAACCAAAAATATAAGGTATTGAAAAAGACTTAAGGTGCTACAATCTTAATGAAGATGTGTTAAGTACATAGAGTGTAATAGTATTAAAAAGTTTTATATAGTAGACATCATTTGGTGGGGTTACTGACTATTCTTAGTACTAAAGCTGATTAATTATTAGTTTTTATGTGATAAGGTAGTTTATTATTGAGGTTGTAAAAGTGTATGTATGATTTTATTTTAAATGGTTATTTGATATTTTTTATTTTTGAAGTATATGAATATGTATGAAAATTTCTTTTACTTATATTTCATGCTAGTGAATGCATATACTTGATACAAAAAATGTTCACAAACACTAGGACTTAGCTACGTTTCAGGGGCTGTGTGCCATTGTAGGTAATGCCCTTGCACAACTTAAAAAATTATAATATTTTCTTTTTTTGGCTTCAATTTATAATTTTGATGCTCATATTTTATTTGTCCTTTTAAAATTAAACGATAATTTTATTTTTGTATATGTTTGTTTCTTTCTAAGAATGGTTTATCCAAATTGTTTATTAAATGTTGTTCTATTTAAACAACATATTTTGATAACACTTTTAAACAATGAATTTCTAATGTAATAAATATACTTAGTAGATGATTTAAATGTGTTTGGCATAAACTATGTATTTTTTTAGGATAATAGTTATTAGATTTTTGTTATTATAAATAGAAGCAAAAAATAATGTGATCATACTGAACTAGTGATCTTCATAGATTGGATTAACATTTGTTGTATATGATTACCTCTTTTGGTTCTTCTCTAGGATTTGTGAAGGAAATTTAAAATTGAATTAATGTTATGTACTTAATCTAAGAGCTGTTTCGTACCTATTTTGAAAGTTGAGATTATTTTTTCTCATCCTCTTGTGGGTTAATCAATACACTTGACTTATGCAAACGCAACACCAAACAAATAGTATTATCTGTACGTGCAATTCGTCATTTGCCTTCCTTTATGCAGTAGGGTTATGTTGTCATCACAATTCCTAATGGAATATTGGACCACGAGGAATCTAAGGCAAAATGTTGGTGGTCAAGTTCTTCGCTTTTTCGACAAAAAGTTGGTCTTTCTTGTGTGTAATAATGGCCATCAGGAAAGTAAAATCTAGTAATGATGTCATGCTTCATTCAGGTCATTGTGTTCTTCTTATAAATGAAATGCATGAACTAATTCTTGATTTTTTCATCAAAACTGCGTAACAACAAAATGTTGCGTTTTATTTAGTTATCATCATTGGTGTGAGATAAATTATTATGTATATGCCATATAAGAAAGGTAATGTATTTAAATAAAGCAGTTCTACTAACGAATATTTTGAATAGAAGTGGAGTGCATGAAAGTACTAATTTAAAAGCATTTACATTTTAAAATAATTTAATTATTTAATTTGAATACTATTTAAAAACATTTAAATATTATTCAAATTAGGATTTTTATTCTTATTGATATTGATTAGGTGCCATAGATGCATTTAAAAAATGATAATGTAACATCTTGATTACATTTCTCAAAAACTATTCTAAATATATATTATGATATTTTTTGAAACTTTATCAAGTGAAGACTAAATAATTTATTTTAAACTAAAATACATGTGTCACAGAATCAAGAATAAATGAACTTTTAGATTAAAACTATATCTAATGAACAATATAAAATGAGATTATCATCATTAAAAAGAATTCAAGAGTAATTTTAACCTGACAATAAAATAAATATATCTAGTGAACAATACCAATGCAGAATAATTTTAACCCCACACTTTGAAAACAACAAAAGCAAAATTTCATTTAAAAATATATTATTATTTTTCACAAAAAGTCAATTATCATTATATAATGTAATGATAAAAGATATTCCATAAGTAGTTGTTTGTTTACAATAGATATTATGTGGATTTAGTAAATCTAAAAAATAGAAACTAAAATAAGTTAAATCAATCATCACATATTTCATTAGTAAAACTTAATAATAAAAAGCTAAAGGAGATATTATTAGTCTTAAAAGATAAAAATAGCAAATATCGAAATCATGTAAAAACAATAACTGATAATCGATATCATATCAAAGAATATAAAACTAAAAAAATTTCATTAGAGTTAAGTGGGTTTTTTTCAAAAATTTCTCGATATTTTAATATCATAGTATCTAATATATATATATATATATTAAGATTTTTTTTTAAAAATTAATATGGGACAATTCATTTCTAAATTCTTAGAGACTTGTTAACAAAAATAATAATATTGCTTTTTCAATTCACTCATCTACCTCATCAAGTGTTATATTATATTGAAGGCTTTGGTGCTCTTCATTTCTCACTGTACCTCTTCTTCAAAAGATGATTCGTTATTATAAACACTAATGAAATTTAATGATTCATAATATAAATTTTTGTAATGAAACCTAACAATTTCTTTTAGATGAAGTGATTAGGAGCATTACCATCTAGCACAAGGACCAACTTTCATTCTTCTCCGTAGCATTAAAAAAAAATTTGACAACAATCTTAAGTAACTGGATATTATTATATATTTTGTAATTAGTAGGATTGATAAAATAAAATTAATTATTTGCATAAAATATTTATTCACCTTTCTTTTAATATGAGGCACAACAACAAATGTTTCCCATTATTTGATTGGTAATAGTTATTTAAAATAATCGATTTTAGAAAATTACATATTTTATGACAACCTAAGTCATATATTTATTTCTATGACGTATCATATCTTTTAGAGGCACAATCTTAATAAAGGTATATTAATTATTATAGTGTTATTATAGTATGCATTGATGAATAATCTTTATCATTCATCATGGCAATAATTTTATATCTTTTTTCACATTAATTCTTTCCACTAATATTGAGTTTAAATTTTGTAATAACATGGTATTCACATTCTTAGAATTTATTGGAGATTCATGAAGAAACATATAACTATCATATGAACTCTAATCTTTATAGTTAAACATAAATTTAATATATCAAAATAAATATAAACTATAAAAAAATGAATTCAATGATTCAAGAAATTTTATGAGTAAAAGACATATTTTCTTAGAAAATGTGTTTTTTTCCTACAATCTATATTTTATTCTTAAACTTTTTCAACACCATTTAAGACTTATAAGGAAGATATTCTTTCTTTAATTTTTTTATTTTGAATCACAAAAATTTCTTTTTTATGCAAATAAAATATGTCTATCCCACCAACCACGATAACATTTTAGATTCAAACTTTGGGCGAGACTTTAGACGACTAAACAATTTGGAAATCTGGAACCCTAAAACGTGCCACTTCGCCTTTATTCTCTGACAACAATCGCTAACCCTCCTCTCTCTCCACTGCTTCATATGGAAGGCTTCCTGCGACTATCCCTCTAGCGAGTTCTGGCCGTCAACAGCTGTAAGGCGTCGAATCCGGTTACTGTACAGGGAAACTCGTGACGTCCAAGTTCACTTCGTGGACGGCAGTCCGGGTTGTCGCCAACATCAAATCCTTCACTGAATCTGAGAGGCAGTTTTTGGATCCTTCTCAGATTTCTTTGTCGACATCAAAGGGTGATCATGCTTCGATTTTCATACACGACTGGGCAAATGGGTAAATCTTCCCAAAAACGGCGTTTCTAATCCTTTTCGTCATTGAAGCCTCCCATGTTCTTTGGCTACACCCCAGATTAGTGCATCTTTCTATCTGGAGATACAGTGTCGTGATACGATTTCTCGATTTAGGTTTTGGGGGTGTGATTGCATATAATCTTTCGCTTTGCTGGTTAGTCGTTTTTCTTTAGGGATAATTTTTTTTGAATCAACTTGAGTTGTTGAATAATTCGTACATAATATTTGAGAGAGACAGGTTTTAAGTATGTGTTGGTCTCGGGCAATTTTT
Source organism: Vanilla planifolia (assembly GCA_023846275.1). Taxonomy (NCBI): domain Eukaryota; kingdom Viridiplantae; phylum Streptophyta; class Magnoliopsida; order Asparagales; family Orchidaceae; genus Vanilla; species Vanilla planifolia. Next base: position 5,820,698 of record JAIUJO010000015.1, on the reverse strand, counting down.
TTAAGCATTTCATTGAGATTTTTTGCTACGTCTTTCGATGCAAGAAATCATTGGAAGATATTTTTCAGAGGATTAAATAGCGGCATAGTAGGGATCAGAATGCCAAACTTGTTATGAAGATGATGTTTTTGATGGTATATAGCAAATCAAAAGAAAGATGAGCTGGTGCTCGATTCTTAATTAGTTTAATCTTCGTATAGAATTGTTGTTAAAAAGGATATAATTTTTTTTGTTTATCCCCCTTTACCATGGTACTCCAGGGGAGGAGGGAACCTTGATCTACGTCATAAGCTACTGTGTAGCTGTGAGAAGATCTTGAAAGGTGTTTAAGGGTTTGAAATTATAGCAAAAGAAATATTGGCTATGTATTTAATATGGATTTGGTACAACAGTTGTTCTTAAAAGCCTCTAAAAGGTGGCCAAGAGATTGTAGAGCTGGTTCTGATGGATTCTTGACGAGAGCAATTGTAGTTAATAATCTAAAAGCCAGCAGGAGTCCATTGATGCTATGTTTTATGTATAATGTAGTAAAAGTTCTAAATATGTTTTGCAATTTTATAAAACATTTTTTGTATTATGAGTATTATTTTAAATATAATAGATATTTCATGTGGTTTGATCTTAAAAGAAATGAAACTTCGTAAGAAGGGTGATGAAAATTTTACATAAATAGTTAGAAAGTAGGAACATAGCTAATATTTATATTGACATTTTATGGAACATCGATCTAAAATGGTTGTTTGTTAGTCTCATTTTGTTTTGATTATCTATGATAAGATTAACTTCACAAAAATTTCTTATCAATAGAATCATTGAATTCATTTGATGTTTTCTACTAAAGTCATATATAAAATATATAGTAATCAAAGTTTTGTCACCACATAAGTTTGCATCATGCTTCTTTGATCCATTGGCTTTTTGCATGAGAATAGTTTGTTAAAGTGTGTGGGTAAAGACTCCAGAAGAGAGAACCAATCAAATTCTTATTCCATGTGCTGAAAGAGTATGACTACAAGGAAGATGCACTTGGTTAACTTCAGTATAAAAATATGATCGTTGAATTTAAAGATTTCAATTCAATTCCTAATATTATAAAAAAGTATGGAGCATTCTATGAAATACCAACTACACTACACATGATTAAATTATTTTTAATAATAAAATGTTGTACTTCAATAAAAAAAATTTAGATTAAGTTAAATCTCAAATTAAATAATATTTTTTTAATCTTAATATAAACTATATTCTTTGAAGTCATCTAGTTCATGGAGATTAAATATAACTATAAATATCATAATACAACAAAATTCGTATCCTCCAATGGCTTCATGATAGTCTTTTTTTCTTTTTTATTTTGTAAAATTAAGATATTAACTAAATTTAACATGAACTTTCTAAACCAACATCAAATCAAAATATTTGATAGTTAGGTTATATCTATGACTATTATATGTAAAGTTAACAACATTAAATTACTTAAATATTTGTTTTGAAGTTGTCCAACATTCACCCAGTGAGTAAACTTGAGATCATATAACAAGGAAAAAAAAAATAAAAATAATTGGCGAAGAAGAGAACTCACTCAAAGACAGCTTATCGGAGAAGACATCTTGGCTTAAGGACAAAAATTTTACTAACTTAAGTGGTTTGATTTGTGAAAGAGATGCTTTAAAGGGGTTAGAGAAAATAAGAAAGATAAGGGAATGGATCAAGTTAACACTCAACAATCTTATTCAAATAATTTCTAAAAAATAACTATATTTAGAGATAGTCATCCGTATGATTCGCATGTTCCACCTACAAAATTTGTCTTCAATTTGCATATCCTTTCCCCAATATATGCCCATAATTTGGGTTTTTTATTTTTCTTTTCATGAACAATGATCCAACTATATTATTGCTCTACGATTGTTAAAATCTAAGAACTTTAGTATATTCTATAACAACATTTAATTTTCATTCATTTCTTAGCAAAATATTATCAAACAAGTCCCTATTTCTACTTCTTTATTTAAATGAAAAGTCATAAAAGATTAGTTTGGTTTTTTGCAATTATTTCTTGAAGTTACTTTATCCTTTTGAGCCTTAAAATATCAAAAATTTACTAAATAACTTTTTATAATTCATTTTTATTATCACATAAAAAGCATTTAACAAAAAAACTTTTTTAAAAAAAATATTTTCAAAAGCTCGTCTTTATTTGTAAAAATTATTATCAAATAAAGACTATTTGAAGAATTCATTATCAAGAGTGCTCAAACCTTAATGTAATTTTAAACTAATCTTTTGACATTAACCGACAAAACCCCCTTTAATCCCCAACACCATATGCATTTATGTTATGGGTTGCACCTTGCTAATGCCATTTTCCTTACTCTCTCTTTCATTGTGCATTTTCTTCCTCACAATAATGGGGATGTAAAGCCATGCAACAATTCTTCTCTTAGACTTTTACAAAGTGGGAGCAATCATGATGAATAAGTACATTATTGACCATGGGGGAAGAATGCTATAAACCCGTTTTCACAATAGATTTATATCATAGATTTGCTTGCTTTGCATTTTCCAAATTGCAATCAATTTTGACTTGATTATCGTGCTTTTTTATCGACTACATTTTGTTACTTGTTTGCCTTTGTTCTTACATTGTATCAATTGGAGATTGCAATTGTTGTTGTAGGAATCCTATAATACTAATTTGTGAGTGTTTTGAAAGAGTTCGAAGGACATTTTTCTTTACACACATTGGTTTGGAGGACATTTTACTTATTGATTTGAAGGGTTGATTATTAGGCTTTAATGATCTTAACCTACAAACATCTATTATAGAGATTTAGAACTTTTTGGAGTACACTTACATTAATATTTTTTTGCCTTCTATAGCATATCCATTATATGTTCAATAGTTTAGAGACATTTCATCGTGTAATATTGTATGTGAATCTTTTGTTAACATTATATTAATTTGCATTGTAGTATTTTGATTGTTCATATACTACGTGCTTATTTTGTATCTATTGTCTGATACTTATTTTAATTTAACTTTGAGTAATTTTTTTTTCTTAAATACTAATCAAGAAAAAGAATGAAGCTCTATGAGACATAAAAATTGTATGAACTTAGCTACTTATACATCATTATCCATACATTGCATTAACGTGTTTGTGATATAAACAATTTAAAATCATAGTTTTGCATATGGCAGTTTATTATTAGTGATATAAAATGATTAACATGATTTTCTAACAAATTGTGTGTGTCTATTATCTAACTTTCCAACAATACATTTGTGTATATTACATTCATTGATGTTTAATATAACTTTCTTATGATCATTAATTTTTTAGAGTTTATTATAATTGTAAACTTGTATTATATTTATGTAGCTCATAATTAAAGATAAATATATTATGCAAGGTATCAATATTAGCTTTTTAACTATAATTTTGCATTTCTTATGTTTTACAGAAATACTATGTATATATTTTTTTCTGAAGCTCTTCAAACCTAACTTAGTTCTCCTATTTTGTTTTTCTTAAACCTAGCCTTGCCATCACATACTTCATCCTTATACCCTAAGGCTACTATCATTGTCACTACTTTCAATAGTCCAAGCTAATTCCCACCCAAACAAATCTTATTATCTCTACTAATGTTAACATCATTATTTTTTATCTTCTAAGCTCATCCCAAAACTTCTATAACTATTATATATTCTCATATTACGTACACTTATTGATCAAATGCCAGACAATGAACGTTATTTTGAGCCTTATCTTTCACCTTCTTATATGCACAAAGATGTTATTGAAGATGTTCTTTCCTTTTTTGCTAATGATATATTAAAACTTATGAGCTATCTATCCCTAAAAACAACTATATTCTTTTGCTTATCTTGAGCTTACACATGTTATCCTTGTAGATGAGATCATAATTATATTTTATTGAGCCAATGTCTTGTTTATTTTATAAATGTATCTATATTATTAATATGTTTGACAACCATTTGTTTGAATTTAAGTCATACAAATTAGGAGTTGTTTTGTAATACAACAAGAAATTGATATAATCAATATTTAGTTAGAGTAAATAAAATTGTATAAATATCCTATTTTATTATAATTTTGGATCAAGATTGGGCTAATATACTATATTAATTTATAAGTTTAGTTATGGGTTAGGAGTAGTCCAAGATTTTAATTCTGTATAATTTAAGTTATTAAAAAAGAATACCACTAAAAATATAAAATATTTTTATCCTGTAATATTTTTCAATAATAATTTTTTTGGCTCAACTGAAAGCATAAAAAAGTAACATCTAACTTGTGGGTTGTATTCCTTTTTTATGTTTATAATTCAATACCTTTCCATTTAAACAATATCAATAAGCAAAACTTAAAAAGTGTACCAAATATTTTATCTAAAATTATTCAAAAATCCTTATTAAAAATAAATATTTTATATATAAGTAAAAATTAGATAAAGCAAATGATGATCGAAGATTGTTTTCAAGCATATAACAAATTTAAATATCAGAAAAAATTCATTGGTTGACTAGGATCAAGCATGGGGAAAGGCCAAACTTAGCATCATAATATGGCTTCTCCTTATTTTCCCAAGAAAAACTTTCATAGCAGAGTTGGCTATGAAGTTTATTTTTGGGATTAGTTAAACATTTTAATTATTTTTTTTGTTAGATTGTTCAATTTCTTCGAACAAACGATGGTGACAAAATCTTCTTTTTCGTTTTACGCATCGTTTAACGGCAACACTGTCTAACGATCCACTAAACGGTCGTTTTTTATTTTTTTTTATCTAATTTTATCAAGATAAAAAACAAAGCGTTGTATAATTCTAGCAGAAAAAAGAAAATTTTAACAAATATTCATCATATTTGTATAGTTAAAAAGTAAGTTATTTATATTTGTTTTGGACTTAAAGTCATCCAAATTACGTTTTGTTATACATTTTAACTTCTTTATATTTGACATCTACGTAAATTCAAATTTATGTAACATCTATTGTGTTTTACATGTGAGTTTATAATCTCTTGAAAATTAAAAAATTAATTTATATTATTAAATAATATTATATGATATTGTAAAATAATAGTTTTAAACCAAAAGATATTTACCCCAACTATATTTTAGGTTTGTTTGGATCAAAGGTTAATGGTCAAAGTTGTACATATTCACATAAAACTAAATTTAAATATTTTTTATGATAAAATAAAATTGTTAGACATAAAGACTAACCATTATATATATGATAATTTCTTTGTTTTTAAAGACTAATTAAATTAAATCTCATGTGACACGAATTATCGAAACAATAGTTCAGTCTTAGATACTGAAGAATTTTATAGTAACACTATAAAGTTTATTTAAAATCTACATGAATCGCGTAATTATATTTCCATAATCAAATAATAAACTCATCATTTTCTGTAAGGCTTAACTAAATATCCCTCTAACAAAAGACACCTCCTTTTCCACCCTCCTTAGTTACTTTAAAGCTTAAGCATCCATCACTTCAGCAACTCTTCTTCTTCCATATATGCAATACTCTTTATCATGTCCATCACTTCAACAACTCTTCTTCTTCCATATATGCAACAGTCTTTATCCTGTCCATCACTATTCTTCCCTCTTCTCCTTCCCTCTACCATTTCTCCATAGTGCCTACACACAATGGGGAAGCTCTACCTCTGGGCTCATCTATGATAAGGGAAGTCCCCGCGACAGAAGGTGAAGAGAGCACATCTCTATCCGTAAGGAAAGTAACGCCTATGTATCTCCAATCCAGCTACAATGGGAGTTAGTTGTGACCAGGCGTCTTCCATCCTTTTATACGTCGAGGATAACAGCAGCATCCTCATTTTTTACGAGGACGAGGAGCTGATCATCAATAGGAAAGCTCAATGGAGTGGGCTTGGAAAAATATGCGACCAAAAGACTTCTTTTTTTTCTTGGATTCCTTCTTTCTTTGCTCATCACACTTCAAAGAATGCCTATTTGCATTGCTAAAGAAAGAATCTAAGCATACTCTGGCAAAGGAATATGCCCAGTGGTTAATGAGAGGGTCTTTCGACATATCTGTAAGAAAGAATGTCGTCGATTGGATTATGAAGGTGGATTCCTCTTTTCGTTATCCCCCTTTTTCGATTATTTTTTTCTTCTTTGACAGTTATAGTTCCTTTATGTTAGTATTTGTTAGCATATTCTGCACACGATTTACCTTTCAATTTGCATCAATCTTCTTCTTGTAAAAGATGTAGCTACATTTCGCTTTATCTGATTTCTTTTGCCCTTCTCAACACTTTTTCAGGGCTCCTTTATGGTTGATTGAATGGATTTGGGATTCACATTTGCAGGTTCATTCTTATTACAGCTTTGGGCCTGTGAGTGCCTACTTATCTATAAATTATCTTGATCGCTTCCTCTCTACAAATGAGCTCTCTGTAAGAACCATGCCATATGAGTTTGTTGTGATCTATATGCCGAATACTTGCACAAATGTCTCAATGCAACTGGTATTTATCTTCTTTCAATCGTTAATAATAAATCGATTTCAATTTATTTGTGTAGAACGAGAATGCCTGGATGACACAATTGCTAGTCGTTGCCTGCTTATCTTTGGCTGCCAAGATGAAGGAAACTGAAGTCCCCTTATCTCTTGATCTACGAGCAAACCAACTTCTTGAATGCTATTTTTTCTCCTAATTGCTACATTTGACTCGATGCATTATATAGATCGGCAATGCCAAGTATGTATTTGAGGGAAAGACTATTCAACGAATGGAGCTTTTGGTACTGAGCACACTTGAATGGAGAATGCATTCTATGACACCTTTCTCCTTTATGGACTACTTTGTCCATAAGTTTGGTAATGGTAGTCCCCCAAAACATTCTGAGATCAACCATTGCATTGAGCTCAATTTAAATACATGTAGAGGTTGGTTTGCTTTATTCTGTTGTTATGGAATCATTTGGAAATCAAAAGTGAGCTCTTGTAATCCTTTTAGGTAAACATCAATACAGAAAATTGTCTTATAGAATTCAAGCCGTCAAAGGTGGCTGATGTTGTTGCACTTGTTGTCTTGGGTAATGCTAACAAACTGTTAATAGACAACGTCTTGAACCGTTGTTCCTACATGGAGAAGGTAAGCTACTACATTCTTTATATTTCAAACAATATATTCTTTTGAATTCTGATTCCTTTGTTCAATGCATGACAAAGTAATGAAATGCTACGAAGTAATACAAGATATGCGGCTGGTGCAGATGAGGGGTGCTACCAAGGCACCACAAACTCTAGTAGGTGTTCTGGATGTCACATGCCTAAGCTACACTAGTGCTGAAACCACGGCTTGTTCAGAGTCAAATTCTCAGAGTTGTGCAGTAGTAAAGAGGAGAAGGCTGAACAATCCTTCAGTATGAACGTATTAGAGATGTGTGGTCTACCATTTTGAAGTTATCTTAGTACTTGAGAGGTCTTTTTAGTTTTATTGTAGAAGAGTCTTTTGTATGCTGGGACATTCTTAAAGAAAACCACGGATGAAGCTCTGTAAAGAAGAAGATTGTTTAACTAAAGCAAGTGCATGAAATATTGAGCAACCTGGTTAGCAGTGACAATGAAAATAAAGTAGTGAAAAGAAGCACTCATGAAAGCAGTAAGAGTCGAGGTGATCCCGAGTTTCCAAACACAGATCTACTGATAACACTCGCTCCTTGTTTACATCTAGTCGTATCGCACTCTATGTAGGCAAATCAAATGTAGGTGATGCTTATTGCACTGCTGGCACTTTCACCCCGAGTTTTGTTTGCACGACCATACATAGCATAGAAATCACACTCGAATAAGAGAACTACGAGAGCGGTCACAATCTTTTTCCTTTTTCCATAAACCAGTCAAAGAAATGGGTTTCCACATAAAAAAACCAGTTTATCTTTTTGGTTTGAAGAAACTTCGGAGAAGTCCTGGAAAACAAAACAAAAAACAAGGCGGATAAGGATTCTCTGACCCGAGTAGAGCTTAAATTAAACTAACACAAAAGAAAACCGTTTTATAAAAACAGAAAGTGGAATAGGAAACTCGTGATGAAGTTTCCGTTCTCACGAAAGGAATGAAAGACGATTGATTTGATTGAAGCAGGCACGGGACCAGCAAACTCCAGCTGATCAGCCATAATGCTCACACACGATGGCTTGGCTGTCGACTCACATCCTCCTTGCTAGCCAGAGCTGAGCTGGGTTCCATTTGGAAATTTATAAGAAGTCCATGCAGCAAACCCAATCCCCTTGCACTCGCCGTACCGCCGACAAAGAATAGTATCCCCACCGACTCCAGGCAGAGATTTTGAGCCGTGTAAAAGGAGACTTCTCCTCAGTATCTTTATACATGATCACCTGGGTGGTTCTTCTTGAATAAATATCAAAATCTTCTTTTTCTTTCTTCACTTTTTTTCTTTAATTTCTTCTTTTCTTTTTCTTTAATTTCTTCACTTTTTCTCACTCAGTGATTTTGACTCAACTAGGATAAAAATAAAGCATTGGGTCAAAGAGACTCGCTTGACTCTTAGAAAATAAAAAAAAAGATAACTTCAAAGGAAATCTACTTTCCAACCGTTTCTTCACTACGTCCAATGCCATAACAACAAGAACAACAAGAACAAAAAGAGATTTTGTTGGTCTGAAAAGGAAAGAATCACTCAGGAGATCTTCATAACATAAGAAGAATGCCTGGTATAAAGACCGAAAAGAGGACCTTAGTTTAGTTATCTTTTTTTGTTAGCTTTTAGGCCTTTTGTCTATTAGTTGCTAACGCCTCAATTTATATAAAGAAAAGAAATAAATTATCAATTTTAATTTCAGTCACATATTTTAAAATCTTTTATTGTATTCCTTATTCCTATAAAATAATTTCGATCATCGAGGAGGCTATGCTTAAAGCATTCAACGCAGGAGATCAATCAAACGGAATCAAATTTTCCATTTTTGACCAATCACCCTGATTTGAGCTGAAACAGGGAGGACTGAGCCAGGATCATATGACTCAATCATCGATTTCAATGTCTCCTTATCCACTCTCTTTTAGAATTTCATAATCAAGGAAAAGAAAGATAGAACTTTGAAAAAAGGTACACTCCCTCTTTTTAACACATTGAAGGTTTTCCTTTGAATGCTACAAAACCCAAAAGTAAAAGCAGATCTTGTCTCGAGTTGGCTTATGTTCAAGACATTTCGAGTAGACTCTTATTAAAGACGTTACTTAGGCTTGATTGAGATTGAGAGCAAAAGCATCAAATTATGACACTAAATATCCAATCTAGAGCCTTGGTTCTTCCCAGAATTAGTTCTACTTTTTTATATATATGCGATTTGTAGGTTTCAGTTGCTGATGTGGAAAGTCGACTTTTCCATTTTCACGTCACTCCCTGACTCTAGGAAACTTCAAACGATCGAAGTCGACCACAAACTTCAATATAATGATCGGGTCGACCAGGTCAAGCCCTAAACAAATACAAGGGAACAAACAAGGCCCCCATTGATAACTAAGATTGCTCGGGGGTTGGTTCATAAATCAATGATTAATCCTGTTAGAAGGTTCTGTCGGAGCATCGTCGCGTTAGACAGTAGTAGAGAACAATCTTGCATTTTAGCTGTCATGATCATCTGGAAGATTTGAAACTTTCGAATGAAAATAGTAATTCACTTTTTTTAAAAATAAGAATTTCTTGGTCCAACATGCTATTGTCACTGCTTACCATTTTTGGTCCCAAATTAGAGACAGGTGATCTCTCAGATTAGAGAATTACCAGGTTCGACATGAAACATTGCTAGGCTCACCTAGCAAGATGTATAAGAAAATGAAACAAGATCCCCAGAGGGGCCCCTCGGTCGAGTGGGGACCAGCAAGTTTAAATTCGAGCTTCTACATCTACGCTACTAACTAGATCTTTTGTCATCTGTTCGTTTAGGTAATCAATGATGGGAACAACCAATAGTTGATTGTCTCCAAAAATAAAAAGAATATTATAAATATATTTTCAAAACCAAAAATAAAAATAAGAGAAATAATTCTCAAGAGTATCTCAAACAATCTACTTTCCAATTTATTCTACAAAGGGAAAGAGGGATCGTATTGTCATCATGTTCCCCCTTTCGAGGTTGATTTTGGAATGATCGCTTTAATGCTACTTTAGAAAATGCTACTTGAGAAATGCATTGTCAATTATTTTCGAATTCAATAGATTTACGTAAAAATTAGCCTACAAGAAATACAAGAAGAAATGTAAGAAAAAAAGAAAAAGTGAAGAAAGAAAAAAGATTCCAACATTTATTCAAAACTAATATTGGAAAACTTGCCTAAAGAGTTTCACTTTTCATTTGAAGAGCCTCCCATAAGTCCAATTTGTGTAAAACTGTGCTGCCAGGGGTAGGTCAAAAGTCCAATTCAATCATGAATTTGCTTCTAGGGAAAGACCCCAAAATCAAATCCATTTTTGTGCATCTCGCGGTTGAGAAATTACACCTGGGATTAGCTACTTATCCATGGTTTTTGAAAGACTACTAAACTCGTTTTTTATTATTTTTATTTTATTTTCTGATTCTGATTTTTTCCTGAAAATAAAATTAGCTAAAAATTTTCTTCGAACAAATTTAGACCTAGAAAAAATGATTTTGTGTCGGGGAAGGAAAAACGAGTAGTTTATCTTTAGTAGCTACCGTCTCATTGACTCTTTCTCTTTGAATGAGATCTCAATTCCAGCTACGGTTTCAGAGGGGGCCAACTCGTGCCTTGGGTTTCGATCGATATATAACAGATTGAAATAACACTCATAAGTAGTCCTATTGAAACAAAAAACTGCCGATAAATGAATTCCAAGACTCAACCCATAGATTCACCTTTGTAGGTTTAGAGTATAGGTACAAAAGAACATTCCAACTATCCCCAAAGGGGCCCTATTTGATCAGATCATAATTTCTCTAACCGAAAGTTCACAACTTCAAAAGAGGTTGAGATTTCAAGTTCCTCGGAATCACATAAGGTGTCTTGAGAGGTTTTAAAGGACTATTTCAAGGGAAGAACAAACTAGAGAAGTAGAGAAGAAAGAAATACATAGTTTTGGGATTGATGGTTTTATTTCAATACAATTTTGGGAAAGGTTATTTGATGATGCTCCTCTTTTCCTTTGTGCTTTTACTATTAGGAAAGCTGAAATGCTGTCATAATCTGACTACCCTACTTTTAGAATGTTTGAATCTTTCTTTGCTTCATGAAGCAAAGGTTAATATCTGATGTTCCTCTCAGATATCTCGACTCTTACAGAGGCTGGTGCAATGTGTGCCTCGTAGAATGCTTCTAAAATAGTAGGAGATTCAGGGAAGAAAGGGGGATCGGGGTACAATAGGAATGAGTTCCCCATATTGTGGCCCCTCAAGAGGTACTACACAAGGAGAAGAAAAGGTGACTTCCGGATCATGGATGATAAATAAAATCAAAACTGGGACTTCCAAAAACATCGTAAGCTAAACCTGTGTGTTCAGCTGTGAACATGAAAAACCCAAACGCTCTACCCTTCCAGTCAAGAATTGGGGTCTCACAATCACTAGAAAAACCCAAAACTGGGACTTTCAAGCAAAGAAAAAACTCCTACGTACAGAGCAGCAGGGTTTGAATGAAGGAGCTAGAAAGAATACATGCATTCGCCACCTACTACTCCAATATAGGTTTTTGCAAGAGTTAGAGGATCCATAGTACCTGCAGCCTACCAGACTTCATATTCCTCATTTTAGCAAGAAGGGGTAAGGGATCTCTTTTTTGCAATGGAACAAAATCTACTCCACAGATTTGAGTCGTCATAGAGGCCACCTTTAGGAAGTACATGATCCTCCATGCTCGAATGGCTAGAGGCAAAGGATTGAGTTTTGGGTCTTCACCACTATAGCAACGTGCATTTTAGCCGAGTATAAAGATTGGTCCCAATACCTACTTTGGTGCCGGTAATTCTCCAAGTATCCTCACAGCGCATTTGATCAAAGAGAGATGATAAATAGGCTCCTAACCATGCCAAAGTGGAATTTATAATTATAATCCCACAAATTTCATTCTTAAGAAAATATTGTTTTTGCGAACTCTAATTGTAATTCAAATTGAACCATGATCTCAATATAAGGGCCTACTAGTTTAGCGATCGATCAGAAATTGAAGAGTTCTTGACTCAAAAGATTCTTCCAATGTCTCATTTCTTGGTCCATGTACGCAACTTATAACATTGTTTTTTCTTGCCACACTCATTCCTTTTCAATCCTCCTGGGGTTTCGGAAGAAGAAAGAGACAAACACTTGAAACAATGTGGAATTCTACAGCGGTGCGAATCCCCGCTCTTCTGTGGCCAGGGCTAGGGAAATAGAATAGTCTAGCTGAGCTGTAGGTCACGTGACCTGCACCGTAAAGGATTTCCTTGAGGAAATGGGTTTCCTTTTCATCTGGGATTGACTTTGAAAGTGTCTTCAAAAGAGAAAAAGCATTTTTGAGGCTTATGTCGAATATCTTTCCCTTATAGAAAACCAAAATCGGCTCACACCACTAAGTAGTGTCATCACTTCCCGCTTATGAATATACTGGAACACTTCTTTGGAAATCCTATATTTGACATCTCCATACGATACCCACCAATTCTTGTGCAGCAGAAATGCAGAAGCATCGGATTCCTGAGTGTCCGTCGAGTACCTGCTTTCTTGACTCTTGTTTTCTCTGACGCTTGAATCCATCTTTTGGGCTCATAACAAATGAAAAGTTGAGGGGAGCCTTTCGGGCTACTCCCCCCCCCCTCCCAAAATAAAACAAACTGTACATGAGAGTTTCCCTGACATTAGAAGATTAGGGAAGTCGAACTAGAAGGAGGCCTTGATCTAGTTTGGAAGGCCCTTATGAAGACAATGTCAATGAAAGATAGATAGATATTATCTATCTTTCAATTTTGAGATATTGATATATTTTTATAATGTAGAGAAAATCAAAGACATGTAATCAATCGGAATCTTTATCTAGTCTAAAGAATCTCAGAGGGGGCACGATATGGGCTTTGAATTTGGACAGATCTAATGGGCCTTCTCGCTGTTCTCTTGCAGGGCATTTTCATGCTGAGCTCGACCCCCAATCGGGTCTCACTACCAGGGTCATATCGTGGCAATCAAAAATTGAATGGAAAAGCCACTTCTCTGATTCTTTACCTACGAGGGGCATTTAATAAGAGGGTGGCCCAGCCCCCTAAATTTCGGGTCCCCAGTAGCACCTTTGAAATCTAATGTCTATACCGAAAAGAGAATGAAACAGCTTCAGCTGCCGTCAGCCTATAATACCATCAAGCGCACACGAGGAGGATTCATCTTTCACCCTCGTCGGTTGTTTGAAAGACACGAGTCGGGCCTCGGAGCTTGACCGACTACTCCAATAACACTCATCCATAGACTCAATAAAGTAATTAAAAGAATATTGGCGATCAGTGATGTTTTCTCATAGAACTACAAGAGCAACACTGATGTACAGAATGCTCGAGCTACTGCGAGAGAAACTTTCCAATGCCAAAAGACCTCGCTGTCATAGTTTCTATGATATCAGACGCCTCTCTCAAGAAGGGGCTGATCGGGGCACAATCTATTTGATTGGATTCCAATTCTAGTCGAATTCCTAGATTCTCATTGGATTAGATAATGTCAAGAAGGATTGTTCATTAGGTGAATAGAGTTCTCACAGTCATTAATCGTGTAAGCTGAGCTGGGAGTTCCCATATCGGGTTTCCCTTTCCAAAAATAGCTCATAAATGGAAATTTTAAAAAAAAGAACAAAAGGCTAGAAAAATCAAGAAAGCAAGGCTCTCCCAAGACATGTGTTGCACATGAACCCCTTTTTGACATGGATCAAAGAAAAAGTTATTACTGAAACAAAGAAGCCTTTTTTCAAATGTACTGGAATTTGTGGAGCTCAACACGTCTGAAAGAATGGGAGAACATTCTTTTGGCCTCTTTTTGTTTACCTACAACATCACACAAGATGATTGTTCCAAACAAATCCTAAATTGACTTAAGTTCAACGCGAATCCAATATTTTTATATTTTCCGAATCCAATATTTTCATATTTTTTGAGTCCGATATTTTCATATTTTCAAAATCAAATCCCCTCAATTGGTCTTTTTTCACGAAGACCAAACAACCAGGTAAAGTACAAAACATATAGAATTATGGCATAACTTTATTAGAGAGCATGTACAAAAAAATAATTTAGTTGTGATTTGTGCCATTGTCTGCATAATTAGTTGATATTGGTACTGAGCCATTGACTATCAAAGTATTCATTAAACTTAGATTAAGCTTAGGTGTCATTGACCCCTTTGAATTATTACAAAAAAGGAGAGAACTAAGCATGAGTATTATGGGTGATAGTAAGCTAGAATTCAAGAGGAGTATATGAGCTATCATATAAGCTATATATTATAATGTTGAATATTAATTAATTTAATTTTTCCATTAATGTTATGTTTTCATTTAGTTTTAGTTTTATAATCCTCAAGAGGGAGATTGTTATACCTTTTAATATGATGATCACAAAATAAAGCCTAAGTATTTACTAATACTTTATTGAACTTAGTATTATTTTAGTTAGATCTCATGGAGTATTCCAACAGTCTCAATTTGTTTGAGTAAGAACTATAACATAAATATTGAATACAATTTGATGGCTTAATCTACGAACATAGGAGCCAAAGACAATGGTCTTTGCAGAGTGGTTAATCACAAAAGAACTACATTATTAAATTTTTATGATTAATACGTTAAACATTTAATCGTTTCATAATTTTGGCCAATAGGGTTATCATCTTTTATGCATATTTGACTTTGGTTCAAGTTATGTTTTAATCGAAAGCATTTGAATTCTTAAAAATCTTATAAATATTAAAATTTTTATTATATATAAATTTTTTATTTTTATATAGATAATATATTTTCCTAAGCACTCTCTACCATTAATCACAAAACGCTAAGGTCAAATAGCATGTAGCACCTTAGGGCAAATGCTTTGTGGACCCCTGCAAGCTGGGAACATGATAGAATCTGAAATGAGTCAAGCCCAGGTTGATCAAGTCTGGTTATTATTGTGGTTGCTTGGATTATTTGTTGAAGGCATTACTTATGAATAGGCCTAGGTAGAAAGAGTCATTGCAGATTCTTTAATAAATTTAGCAAAATTAAGTTACGTTAGACAAATACATGCCCAATAATGACTCGGGTCATGACATCTTAAGAACACCTAGGGGTAGCCAACCCATTAGGCTGATCGTAATATATAGTTGATCCATTTTAAGCACAAAATACTTCAATTATTTTTCAATGTGAGACAAAACAAAAGCTATTACTGAAATCGAGATTTTCACACTGACTGATCATGCATTTTCAAGATTGAGCAGTCACGATCACACTCGTATTAATGAATAGTTAACATTCTTCAGCTACTTGTCCAGAATAGTTGATCGAATGATTTAGAGTCTCTTTAACTATGTGAATAGTAATCTGGTCACCGTTACTATCCATCCAACTTTTCAATCCAACTCTCTAAATCTTATCTTGCCGTAATTAAATCTAGACCCTTTATCATTTTAGTTGATCCGACGCTTACCACTCCATTCGCTTAATTGGATGATAGTTGTACCATCATCTCATTCTTTTAATTGTGGCTTTTTTAGAAAGTAGATTTTAGTTCTTGTGTGAGTTATTTTTTTAGTTTTTTATTTTATTTATAAATAGGGATCATTTACCAGATCTTAAAACAAATGAATCAAAAAAGAAAATTTTTATACAATCAAACTGAAGTTCAAACTATGAGCAATGCGTTTCTACCTAATTATAAAAGTTATGGATTTTTCTCGATCTCCATTTTTCCCACTTTCCTTCATAATATTTTTGGTATTTGACAAATAGTTATATCCATATATTTAATCAATTGACCATGCTAGAATTGTAAATTTTAAAGGTGTATAGATTTTTGTAAGCAAAAAAATTAAATTTTAAAATTTTTTCATATAGCCTAAATTTCTCAAATTTTAGTATCTCTTTGGAGCTCCAATATATATTTGTTTTAACTCTACCAGCTTTGAAAAATGGAGCAGTTAGTAGATGCCTGATAAGGAATTGAGGGTGGATATAGGCACAGGTTTTAATCCAAACACTTAAAAATCTTTTGTGTATTTTGTTTATTATTAAGAAATTTTATTATTTTATAAGTTTTATAAAAAAACCTGTATTGTGGGCTCACAATTTTTTCCTAAATTTTTGGAATAAAAAAAATTTGTGAAACACACAATTCAACATTCTCCTATTATTCATTTATCAACAAAAAATCACTTAGTTTCTTGACCATGCTAGAATCCTTTCCATTCAAATTCCATATATTGTTGTATCCATATATTTAATCAATTGACTTATGGTTTTGACATTAATGTCCTTCTAATGTTGTTCACCTATCATATCTACAAGCAAGCTAGATAACCTTTTTTGGTAATCAAAAAATGATTAAATACCTAAAATGTTTTTGTTATGTACTCAAGAACATACATAATCTTTGTAGCCATATTGTATAAGATCATGACATCAGAGAATTTTGGGATACCAAAACCGCTTCAAGCAATTATCAAAATATTCTTTTTATAACTTCTAGACATAAGTCCTTGGGGCTTGATTGAAATTGATCAAAAAAGTGCGACACTAAAACCAATGTCAAGTGTTCTAATAGTAAAGAATGTGTCATTTCTAGGTATACCATGAAATCTAATTGTTTTCCTTTCTCATGTTTTTCAATAGTGAGGTGGGGACTCATGAAAGGAGAAATGTATTTGATGTTCTCTTGTTCACACCATTTTAACACCATATTTTTATGCTTGATTTTGGATACAGGATTACCTTTCTTATCCTCCTTAGCTTTCAATCCAAAGAAATATGTAACCTCACCCATTATGTTCAAGTTGAATCAAACACCTTTTTGCTCACTAAATCATTCACATAAGTCCAAGTTGGTTGAACAAAATATGATATTATTTATATAATCCTCGATTAGAAGAAGTTCATTAGCATATTTCATGATGAACAAAGTCCTATCTACATTCCAATCCTAAAATAATGTTTGGTATAGTTTAAATGACTTGTATTAAGAAAAAGGTAAAAATGACCTTGTTGCCTTCAACCTTACCATTGGTTCAAGTATTCCTTCTAAGTTTAGTCCTACTTATTATAACCCTTTACCACTAGCATTTCCTTATTTTGAATGGTAACCATACTGTTATTTACATTTTATTTTTGAGTGCCCACTTTTTGCCATAATATTGTGGTCACTTGGAATGTCTATTGATTACAAAACATTCACACTCAAAAAAAAGTTGAAACCATCCAACATGGCCAAATAAAAAATTTCTTTCCTCAAGGCTTCACTTGTATTTTGAGGTACAAATTTAGAAATAGATGAACCATATATAATTTCTTTTAAAGAGAGGCATTAGTTTGTACTCCAAAAGAGAGGTCGCTTAAGATTACATCTCTAAAGTGATTTCCATTGTATGCTAACACCTTTGGTGCAACTATTTTCTTTTTTTTTATGTTTTAACATCTTATTTACATGATTTATTGAATATCAAGGATACTTTTCTTGTACTTTATAATTTGAATTCAATAAAATAGGAAACCTCACTTTTTATGTTCATCTCAAATATGACACCTACATGCTTAACAATTAATTCCCATAAGTCACAATTTGTTGTTCCAAATATGGCATCGTCCAAGTATTGTTGGACTAGAAAAAGTGAATCAACACAATCCTTATTGAACAAAATTTTATCTATATTCCCAACCTAAAATATTATTTGAGTAGAAATCCATAAAGTTTGTCATTCCATGATCTTTGTTTTTCTACCAATTTTACTTTTCCAAAGGCTTTTATGTCTTGCAAATCTACCTCTTTGTTTCGATGCATAATTTCATCAAACACTACTTGAGTAGATTCCATTACAACTAAGTTTCCTTATTAAATAGGTTATGGGTTTATCTATTTGAAGAATATTAAGAAGAAATAGCCTCCATTTCTTGCTTTCTAATCTCCAATTCCTATCTACTTATTGATGTAACTCTACGATCAAAATATGCCTAAGTTTTCATATTTTGGTTTTTTGTTACTGAAAAGTACATATATTATGTTATTCTTAATTAGTTTCATAATAAATCTATTGAGACATTCTGATTATCAGAGTAGCTTAATTATTATAGCATTCTGATTTTGAGTTCATATATCACCAAAGAAAAACTAAAAGTAGCTACTAATGTTTTAAAAAGGCGATAAAAATTGTTTGATACATAAAATAAACGAAGCTTAGTATAATTTAATGATTTTTGCTATATCCATATCAAATAGAATTAACTTTACTACATTTGTCATTATAGCATATTGATAATAAGAAGTTTTTATCTTAAGCTAGCTTGTCGATGTGAGGAAGATTAAAAGCAAAATATTTTTGGGTAGAGACATTAAATTAGAATCTATTGAAAATGAGGTTTTCTATAATAAAGATTAATATTTTACCTACTAATGGAACATTTTTTTGCAAAAACAAATAGTTCAGACATTTGTTGAAAAAATAGTAGGGCTTATGCAGTATGGCAAGAACTATTATATTACATAAGTATTCCAAACTTACATCATACTTTTTTGAAAGGTTGTGCGAAGCATATTATAAAAAACTAATGTTTAACACAACATTTTAGGCTAAAATAGAAGTCAATGAAAGAGAATATTTTAAAAAAATAAGAAAATGTTTAGTCCATGAAAATTAGGTTTCTTTTGTAATTAGGATAAGTATTTGACTTTTAATTAATTTTCTTACTATAAAAATTATTATCCAACATAGATGTGACACCTTACAATGTTTTATATAATGTATTATGATAATATCATTATGCTGATATTAACAATTTAATAGCACCCTTCTTGATATAGATATGATTTTAGAAACTATTAAGAAGATCCACTCAAACGAAGCATGAATTAATAAAGAAATGGTTTACTCCATGGAACTTTTTATAAGAAAATAAAAAAAAGTACATTGTTTGGAAGAGGATCATGTATTGTTATAGGAAAGCCCAATAAAATGCATTATAATGTTTGGAAAATGAGGATAATAAAGAAAAGGAATTTTGTTCTTTTATAAATTGTTGAAATAAATTGTTACATTACTTACAATATAGTTTTGTCATTATCATTAGTCAGGGAGCATACTATTTTTTTCTTTTAGTTTTAGTAAAATTTGTTGCTAATACTACTAATATATTTAAACATGATCAAAGTAGCATGATGGTGCTTCCTTGTTTATTTTATTAGGAAAGGCCAATGCAGTACATAACATGGGATTTCAAAAAAAGAAAGAAGGGGAGCATGCCATGTTGAATCTATAATGGATAAGTTATAGTAACTAGTAGGTACTTGGAAGTAGAGGAAGAGTTTGTTTGGAGGCATCCCAATATTCTTTGAACATGAATGATTAAATTCTTATATGAAGCGAAGTTTACAAAATATTCAATAGACTTCAAAATCTTTTTAATATTTGTAGAATAAATTTTAGTGTATTTAAAATTTATTTTTAATGTGATTAAATGAAATTTTCATGTTTTTTTAATAATATCACAAAGACTACTATTTGAAAGAACTAACAATATAAATGAGAAGTCAAATATGATAGAACAAATGAAAATGAACACTAAATAATAATTTTTCTTCAAACTGAAATGGATATGCCATTAAAAATACCAAAACCATTTAAAAAAATTTTAATTTATTTCTAAGGGAATTTTTAAGGACAAAATAATAAAAGTGCCAAATGATTTTAGAAATATATGAATTATCACTTAAATAAACAACACATGGAGTAGTATTTTTATGGAATTTGTTGAAAAACTTTTAGAAGTCATTTTCAATAGAATGTGTAGGAAATTATAATTTTGATAAGGTTTTTAACAATGGATATCTAATATAATAAAAATTATGTACTAAATGAGGAGAATTATGAAAGGAGAGCAACTAATAACAAAGATATTATACTTAGAATTGAAATGAAAAACAATTATAAAGGCTAGGAAGGGGAGAAAAATTAGATAATTATGAAGGTACCTTTAAGGAAGGAGAAGGAACAAGTTTTATGATTATATGATGCTTTTTTGATGAAGGAACCAAAAGTGTTATAGAAAGAAAACTATCACTATCATATGATAGTTGATAGTTTTATGATAATTCATAAAGTATATGAGGGTTCAATGTCTTATGTTATTGACCCCTAGTCATGGTACTTTATTTGATAATAACAAATCCTAAGAATTATTAATGAATTTCTTAAAGAGAGTTTGTAAATTTTAGAAAACTAATGCTTGTGTTCATAAGCGAATTTAAAAAAGAAGAGGACATATGGTTTGAATTTAATAATGGGATTTATTTTAAATTTAGGTTTAGCTATTCCAATTTTGTTTTGAATAGATATTAATCTTTATTTAAATCACTCATACAAGGTAAACAAATTTTGCCTTATTTAAATTAATCATCTTAAAAAAGTATTAGGATTCTAAAATCTTGATCTTATCTTTATCATCCAAGAATCATTTATTCTTATTGTACCATTGAAAACTCTCTTTCCAAAAACTAGAAGGGATGTTGCACATGAGTCGTTCAATTAGGACGAACTAAGACTATTTGTTCAAGAAAACTGCATGTTGAACGAATGAGATCTGATGAGAGTGTTTAGAAAAAGAATTTCATCAGACTTGCTAAATTTATCTTGATCTGTTGCCTGCATTTCTTAGGCTTTATAAAAAAGATGGAAGTGATCAAGATCATTTGATCGTGAAATTGCCTGATTAGAAAGTTCGACTTAGTCCTGTAATTTAGAAGCTTGTTGTGTAAAAACAAGGCTTAACTTTAGTCCCATATTATGAATGTGAATAAAGATGTTTTGTATATAAAGCTTACATGTTTCTCAGTGTCAGCTTATTTTGGGTTGACTGCGCCTTGGTTTGCTTGAAAGGGCATTACTTATATCGTTAGTGATGATTTACAAATTGTATATGTGGATAAGAGAGCATTGACCCATTCTAAGACCATAAAAAATATTTGTAGTTGTACTTACTATCACAATTGACCAACAAGTTTTGGAACTTGCATTCCAGAATGCTTAACAATAGCCAGCATGTTTTAGGTGCTGTAAAGACCTTTGGTTCTTTTATTAATAATTAGTATCATTTTAATTAGCATTTATTTTTTTGTTTGATATTATAATTAAATTTTGCATTTTACAAAATTTATTTAATAAATAGTAAGATATAATAGAAAGATAAAATGAATTCAAGATAACAAAAAAAAGAATTAAGTTTTTTAATACTAAAATTTTTTTAGAATATTAATTTTAAAAAAATTTAACTTTTGTGACTTGTGATAAATATCTCAATCAAGCTTAACATTTTAATCAAAGTAAAATTAAAGTCCCTAAAATTTAATTTAAAGTGTATCTTTTGATAGTTTGTTACTGAAACTAAAATGGTTTTCATAGGATTTTGCTTATGCTACACTTCTTCAAGTTTTCCCATTACTACAAACATTATCTATCTAAAATTGAAAACTTAACTACAAAAATTTATTAAAAGTAGGTAGTCTTTATTATCAATAAACAAAATATAGTGACAATAGGTCAATAACACAATCAAATTTCTATTTTGATGATAATAAAATATTTAATAAAATTAACAAAAACATAAATTATTTACAAAAGGAATATACAAATAGTTAATGATGAACTTCTCTTACATGTAAGTCATTACTTCATTAATGCTCTCCTTTAATGTATGATTATTTCTTTGAAATTATTTCAATTTCTATTGTTTTTTATTTTTTACTATCACTTAAAGTTAATCTAAATTTTGTAAATTATTAATAACCCTTAAATTTCTAAGAAATTGTTGAAGTAGTTTATTTTTAAAAGAAAACAACTTTGCTCCAATTACAGTTCATTGAATAGTCTAGCTTACACAATTCTTTTCAAATTGACTTCGTTTATTTTTTTAGAAATTATAGAAACAAATTATTTATGGTATATTGTATTTTGATTGATTCAAAATTTGTAAACAAGATTAATTATTATGATTGTTGGCATACTTTTGTGTTTGATGAATCAAACGATAAATGTTTAGCATTTTATTCAATCATGCATATTCACATTGATACAAGTTTACGTGTAAAGAAAAATTGATTCATTTTTGAGTGTTGTGCAAGCTTCAACAATCGAAGACATGTGCATTTGTTTTGTTAAGATTTTTTTACTATAAAATAGATTGTTAGCTTACTTATTTTAAGACAATTTTTTTAATATTAATTTCAAATTATATTTTGGCAACCAAATTATTCAAACATCATCTTGATTTAGCAAATAAATAAGAATCAATTTTTTAATCTCTCAAAGTTTTTATTAGTTTAAATCTTAAACTATTCATTGATTTAAGAAACATGATTCATATTTTCAAAAAAAATTTTCCTAGGTTAAAATCACACTTTTTATATTTCTATAAAATTCTTTTATGTTTATTATCAAAAATAAAAGAATGAACACAGGGATGTAACTCCATAACACGTCAAGTTCACATAACAGCAATATATCATTTGAATGAGGATATGGTGTGCAAGAGACTTAGAAATGTCAGCACGTAGAAATGTAGTGTTAATAAACTCAAGTTCAGATCTGCGAGAGTCAAACTCTTCAATTTTCTTCAATTTCTTTCATAAAGAATGTTCTACATTTTTCCACTCCAAACACAACTTGTTCAAGCGTTGAACCTCAGATGTCAATGTATTAATGCTAGCTTTTAGTCCAACAACATATTTGGTGTGATTATTGAAAATGAAAAATGAAATTTGCAGTTTATTTTTTATTTCTCTTGGTAACGGGATCAGGTTTTTCGTCGTCTTCCACCTTAGGGTTTTTGCTTCCAAACCCTAACAATTGGTATCAGAGCGTGGTTTTGTTTTTTTAATTGCTATTTCGACATCTGCTCTAGAAGGAAGAAGTAGAGGAGCCAAGCAATGACATGTCACGGTAGAAGGAACAAGCAGAGGAGCCAGGCCACGATAGGCCACGATAGAAGGAAGAAGCAGAGAAGCCAGAACACAGCAGAAGGAAGAAGCAGAGAAACGAAGTAGATCTTTAAATCTCTCGTGCGAAGAGAGACAAGCAACGACAGCATCTACATAAACGTAAATGTGGGCAAGGAAGAGTTACCGTCAACACCGATAAGGGAACCAGTGTCAACATCGGCCACGGCAGTGTCAGCATGAACGAAAACCCAAGGAAGACGAAGCAGTTTGAGAGGGCTGTGAGGAGAAACCTGAGGAGAACGACGAGGTCCGAGAGCAAGAGGGCATTGAATCCCATAGAGAAAAGGCCGACGGGAATGAAACTAAGAATGGACGACAAAAAGTGAAGGACTCTTCGATGCACAGGGAGAGTGATTGCCGCAAGAGAATGAACAAAATAGTTTGCAAGAAGGGAAAGATTTGTAAGACAGGAAGGCGGGCAGCAAAACAGTTCGCAAGAAGGGAGAGATTTCGAAGACACGAAGACGGGCAGCGTGAACAGCAATTCTGGCGAGGCTGAAGGAAAGCTTGGAGGGAGATTGGGTGGAGGAGCTGCAGAGAACTCTCATTACAATGCAAGAAAGTTTGGTAGAAAAGAGAAGGCTGGAGATGCTGCGAATCCTATAGATTTTGCAGATCTGAGAAGTTTTGTTGAGCTGAGAGGAGCAAGAGCTAATGTAACAAAGAATATTGATTCTATCTCCTCTTCAGAGCCTGAGAGCATGATGTCCTTGAAGGAAGCAGAGCTTCCAGGTTATGATGTTTCTATTTCGTTTGAAGGTCCAAAGACACTTAGTGTTTTGAAGCGAAAAAAAGGTGTTGCACCTCAAAATGGAGCAATCTTGTTTGTCAGAAACAACAGAAAAAGAGGGAATGAAGTGAAATTGCATTCAAGGAGGGATGCACACAAAGGAAAGCATTCATGTAGGGATGCACACAAAGGAAATTTCGACAACTATGATTAGATTGGAGTTGATCAACCAAAGGTCGACACATGTGCTAAAAGAGGATGCTTTGAATCATGCAGATGGTGACATAATAACTCCTGGGCAGCATGCCATTGGAGATGAAGCAGAAGCTGCTGCAAAAGATGAAGAACCTCGGTATTCTAATCCGATAGATGGTGGATGCAAGGTCGAGGCATGTGTGGATTACAAGAGGAAGTATGACATCACAGGTTGCATGGATGTCGACGCCGATGAACAAGATGAAGAAGGTGACTTCACCCAAAGGATTGGCCTCATTTACACTTAGGATTCAACTTTTGCTAAGATTTCAAGAGTTTGGTTAGGATTTGCTTATTGGGACTGAAGATCATACAATATATGTTTTGACTAAAGTTACGTGCAGTAAAGTTTGAATCAAAGGGGAGTGTTAGAGTTTGATTCAAAATAGGTTTGCATTATTTCAGCTAGGTTAGTGGGTTAGTGGGTTGGCGTATTTAGTTGGTTAGTAGGTTAGACGGTTGGCGTATTATGTGGTATAGTGGACTTGTTTGTTAGGCAGTGTTTAGGCTAGTTAAGTGTGTAATTTGGTGTGATTAATGAAAATGAAAAATTTGTAGTTTTTCTTTATGTTGGTAAAGCAAACCAGTATTTCCCCTGTCATCTTCCTTGTGCCCTTTTTGCTAAGGAAAGAAAAAGTGCCCTCGAAAACAAGGGAAGCCCTGAAGTGGATCTATCTGCAAAAGGCACAGGGTATTAGCGTGGAGGGCTCCGCCACGAATTATGTTGAAGTTGGGTTAAGGCACGAAGAGTTACCTCCAACAGGTACCCTACCTAACGAAATCCTAGGTTCACCATGGAGATGAAGTACCCAGATATTTTGATTGGTGGAGACGGTTCCTCATCGACCAAGACGAATTGGGTGGACAAAAGAGCCCCTGATTCGACGAGTTCTGGAGAGCATGGAGAAGTGAGAGAAAAAGAAAAAACTTCTTCAACCCATCGTGGGTTTGTAGTTCGGGAGGTAGTCAGAGGCGATGTCATCCATCATCGACCTTGAGCTGCTTCCTGGGCCGTGATGGGTCTGTGACCTTTGGGTTGATACAGATCAGTTAGCCAACTAAAGAGAATGAGTTAAGAAGCTCCCCAAAAAAGATCCCAAAAGGTCTTTTCCCCGAAGGAGGCCTTACCCCCAATCTTTAATATTATCAATGCGGGGGCCCCACTCTAGAAGGCTGAAAGCTCAACCTTGCAGTTCAAAGTCTATAAGCAATTCTTGTCCTTGTCAATCATCTATTTGTTCTTTCCTTCAATTGTTTCAAATACAAAGGGTGCATAGCACCATTCCTAGGCTCTATGATTTTAATCGTAGAATTTTTAGGGTATCGTGAAGTCTTTCTTTCTAAGGGATTGCAGGTCTATTCATTAGTTTTGATTTATGGTGTACAATTGCATGGAATGTAGGTAGTGGTCATGACCTATTTGATAGAATAAATCGTCGCATCTTCTTTTGATTCTTTCTGAAAGATATTCAATCAAGCAGAATGGAGATCAAGAGCCCAGGAACTATTCCCTCCAATCGTACTAATTATAATTGGTGGTACTAACGATAATTGGACACCACTATAAGCGAAAGTTGTCGAATTGGCCTATTTCTTGCACATACCAATTTAATGGTATAAAGAAGTGAATTGAAGTGAAATGAAATGAAGAATCAATCTAAGTATGTGGGAAAAAACTTCTGAATTGCCTTTTTCAGACAACTGAAGCTTCTTCAAAAAGTGGGGGGTACTTTTTAAACTATTCATTTCTGCAAAAGATGCTTAGGCTATATTCTATTTCTTTTTGATGAAGACTCGAACAATTCATTTGAAGAGATGAATCTTATTTGGATTTCAAGATGAACACTATCGAACCCTTTCATTTTGTTGTTTTTTTATTCTGTATATGTGATGTCAATTTGGAATGAATTTGTTTCTTTACTCAATTCTATCTAAATCTAAGATTTCTATACAAGTTCTAGAACAAGAGGTTATAATTCAAAGAAGAACAAGGTATCAGAATTTCATAGTTTAGTTTTTGTGTCAGAATTGAGTCTTTGAATCTAGAATAAAACCATAAAAGAAGGTACTTTTTCCAATGAAAAAAAGAACGAATCAGCTTTTCTTCCATATCTTGTGCCTATACTCTTCTGGCCCTGGTTGATTTCTCTCTCACTTAATAAAGCTCTAGAAACTTGGATTCTCCATTGGTGGAATACCAAGCAATTTGAAATCCTTTCAATGATATTGAAGAGGAAATTGTTCTAGAAAAATGGATGGAATTCGAAGAACTCTTCTTGTCGGACGACATGATAAAGGACTACTCGGAGACAGAAATACAAAGGCTTTGTATACAAATGCACAATGAAATGATACAATCGGTCGAAACACACAATCAATCTCATTTCCATATCATTTTGCATTTCTCTTCCTATCTAATCTGTTTCAATATTTTCACAGGAATTTCCATATAACTTTAATGACACAATCAAAGCTTTTTTTATTCTTTTCATTGTTGTTTTATGTTTTGGATTTCACTCGACCCATGGTTGGGATCTAATGATTTGTTCAATTTGCAATTATTTTTATTTGCTCAAAATGAGCAAATAATACCTCTTCTTGCTTCCATTTTTCGAGTGATTATATATGTAATTTCGAAATATGGGAACTTCCATTTTGTAAATCGTGTATCTCCATCGCTTGTCAAAATTTATCATTCAATGAATGAGTGAAGAATTCATCAGATCTCTCGATATCAATTCAATTAGATTCTTTTTTTTGTGTATAAAGAAATCATTTTTCATCTAACTTATTCTTTATACTTCTTATAATTCTACCATTTCGATCCAAGGTCTTCATACTATGTTACAATTACAGTCAAATTCAATTATTTTTAGTATAATCAATACAATGGCCAATTTGTCAATAGGGAATTCTACTAGCTACCTATCCAATTTCTTGTAGAAATTTCACGATCAATGATTGGACCATGAAAAAATGAAAGACTTTTTCTTGTGTAAAGGAACAGATTACTCGATCCATTTCTGTATTGATCATTATATATGTAATAACTTGAGCATCTATTTCAAATGCATATCCCATTTTTGCACAACAGGGTTACAAAAATCCCCAAGAAGCAACTGGTTGAATTGTATGTGCCAATTCCCATTTAGCTAATAAGCTTGTGGATATTAAAGTTCCACAAGCTGTACTACTTGATACTATATTTGAAACAATTTTTAGTATTCCTTATGATATGCAATTGAAAAAAAACTTGCTAATGGTAAAAAAGGTTCTTTGATTGTAGGCACTGCCCTAATTATACCCGAGCGATTCAAATTAGCCCCTACCCCCGCCCCCCGAGAAGCAACTGGTTGAATTATATGCGCCAATTGCCATTTAGCTAATAACCTAGTGGTTATTTAAGTTCCACAAGCTGTACTTCTTAATATTGTATTTGAAGAGATTTTTTGTATTCCTTATGATATGCAATTGAAAAAAAACTAGCTAATGGTAAAAAAATATCTTTGAATGTAGGAGCCGTACTTATTATACACGAGCGATTTGAATTAGCCCCTTAGCCCCCACCCCCCCCCCCATCGTATTTCTCTGAAATGAAAGAAAATATGGTCAATCTTTTGTTTTCAGTGTTATCATCCTAATCACCAAAATATTCTTGTGATAGGTCCTGTTCCTGGTAAGAAATATAGTGAAATTGTCTTCACCATTCTTTCTCCTGACCCTATTACGAAAGAAGATGCTCACATATGAAAATATCCCATATATGTTGGAGGGAACAGAGGAAGGGGTTAGATTTATCTTGATGGTAGCAAGAGTAACAATATAATTTCTAATGCTACATCGGCCGATATAGTGAGTTGAATAGTATGTCAAGAAAAAGGAGGATATGAAATAACCATAGTGGATGTAAAAAATGTGCGTCAGGTGGTATATGTTGGAACAAGTGAAAAGTGCTGAATTCTTGTCGATGATAGAATTATGTATGATAACAAACAACCAAAAACTCCGAGTAATTCAGTAATCCTTACGCCAAATTCTTGTTGATCAGTAGATGCAGTGTTACATGTAGAAAAATATTCGATCAAGATAATTGCAGGGCTCACATTCATGAGTGAGAGCAGGCAGATCAGTCGCGAGGATATGAGGAAGTTCATATTACTAAGTCATGTTTACAAAAGAGCGGGGATTCACACCTGGTAGAATTCCACTTTATTTCAAGTGTTTGGCCAGCAAGGGAAGAGCACTCTGGAAAGCTGATTAGTTATAAGACCTTCACTTGGAGGAAGTTCCCTAAAGGTCTATCCCTATAGGGGCCCCTCCCCTTTCCAAAAGTCACTCATGAATTGGACATCTCTCTCAAACACTATGGTCTTCGGTAAGCCAAGATGCTTCACTATTCTCTTATCTCATTCAAGAAATTAGTGGCGATAAGAGAAGTATCACGTACATTCTGACATGCAGTCAGATGGACCGTCTTTGAAAATCTATCAACAACAACCATTAAACTACCTATTCCCTTGTCAATGCAAGGTAAGCCTAACACAAAGTCAATACTAACATCTTCCAGCATCTTCAGGGGAATTGGCAGAGGTGTGTATATGCCGGTGTTTTGCTTATCATTCCTCCCTTCGCCGTTTGACAAACCCAACATCTCCAAAGATCTTTGCTTTGGCTACATCTCTCTTGATATAAGGCCAACAGACATGGTTTTCCACCATGGTAATCGGTCAAAAGAAAGCAGCAATCCATAGGATTCCCAAATCCTTCGTTCAAAGAATGTGAAATCAAAGTTTCCCCAGATAGAGCGGGATGTTGGTTCCAATCCAAATCATATTCATAGTGAGCACATTACTTAGGGTACGAAACATTGATGTAAAAGATTAAAGGATAAGTGAATCCTAGGTATGACTTCCATACTTTTCGGTGTGATTGCTCACTATTTTGGTGTGCCATATTCTTTTCAAGTGCTTGGGCTATGGTACATGAAAAAGTCACCCTAGAGTGGGGCCCCCCAGGAGGGGAGGCCCAAGCCCCCTTTGTTCTTTTAACGTATCAAAGCTCAGTCGGACCAATGGGAATTGACTCAACAACTGATCGTCAGATCACCTATCAGACCTTGGCTACTCTCCTATAGGACTGAACAAAAGACTAACAAAGACCTGCTTGAGTAGCAGCTACATGGCAGTAAGCTGATTCCAAGTTTGTAACTTGAGTATGCATTGATGATGAAAAGTTGACATTGTTAGGATCCATCTCACCGGGTAAATGATCCGAGGAAGGAAGAAAGAAGCAAAGAGCAAAGTTCAAAACTGGACTACCCACTCAAGGAAGTCATGCTTCAATGTCCAAAGCATAGATATAGATCTAATATATCCCACTTCATGTAGAGTAGGGGGTCCATAACTTGCTACTCTGAAAGCTCCACTGAGGTCATGTACAACAAACTGAACCACACAAGTAGGTGTGCACTGCCTACAATAATAAACTGAGAAGTGAGTCTTGCTGCTTTTCCCATTACTAGTAGAAGTTGTAGTTCTTTGGGCCTTTTTCTTGCCTTTCCCTACTTTTGGATCAGGCTTTGCTTTGGCTTGATTTCATCTAGAATTTCCCAAACCCATTAAAAGGACTTCTGTCAAATAGGATTCATCGTTGGGATGGCTTTTTCACATCTCACAAGAGGGAAAAGTAACCACTAAAAAATGGGGGGCCCCTTCCTATTTGTATAAAAAAGATAGTTCAATTTCATATTACATATCTTGTTACGGCCTTTCCAGAGCTTTCTTCCTAGGACCAATGAATAGTTAGCTTGTGTTACATGCTCATATCCACATTGCAAAGTGATCATGCTAATCAAATCTAATTCTAATCTAATCAAAATGAAATATGGACATACAAAAAATAGAAAGCATTGTTAGTGGCATTTTGACTTTATTAAGCCCATCCATCACATCAAGACAAAGAAATGAAACAAGTGAACTCTTAGGAGGCTTGTCTCATTGATATCATTTTGTTCTATTATTTTTTCCAATTCAAAGATGGAAGTTAGAAAATAGATAGAGGATGAAAACAAACCTATAAAGTAGTTCTATTATATTTCTTTGTAGCTCTTAGATTGCATATGAGCCCAGGCCCAGGCAAGGTTCCCAAGAAACCTTTTTGAGATTCAGAGATGCTCAAGTTCTAACTACCTATATATTTCCAATAGACAAGAACTCCTCATTTCGGATTTGGGGTAACCACTTCTCGATCATCATCATCCTCATGGAGATCAAAGTCCTCCTGTATAGATTTTGATATGGGCTATTGACGGCTACCAACCCCCCACTCTATTTCTTCTGAGTCATCAGGGATGACCCAATATTTGGAGTCCAGTGGATTAATCTCTTTAACGAGTATGGAGGAGGCTAGTTGTCGTGCTCCAAACCTTGTATACCCTATGTTGGTAGTCATTTGTCTTATGAGCGATTCTTGATCTATATTGTTGGCCTATTTGATTTAAGCTGATGGCTGGTACCAAAAAAGGTTGATCAAAGCAAGAAAATAGCTATCTAGCTTCTACAATCTAAAAATCCTTGCTGGCTTGCTTGGTAAGGATCTTCGAGGACTATGGTAGGACATGGATCGATCATGAATGAGAATGGACTTCCCCGTAACGTCATACATAATATATAGGTGTCACAGTCCCTCTTTTCGACCAGTATGAACTCCATTCTAGGGCTTGGCTTGACCCGAGGGCCACTATAGGAAAAAAGACCTCTGGGGTGATTGAGAATTAATAAGGATGGGTAAGATAGAGAGGTGAGGTTACTAGCTCAGTCATTTCTTTAATCGAAAAGGTTCGCTAAGTGCTTATATGCCTTGTAGGGGACGGCGTCAATTAAGAGTGAGTAATGCTTTCATTTCTTTGTTAAAGGGCTTTTCGTAGTGAGATCATGATCGCTTACTAGTGGAGAAAGCCGACCACAAGATAGAGCCAACCCCTCTCTAGTTTGTCCACGTTTGTATCCATGCATTGTCATGTGAATGGTGTTATTCTGTAGATCAAAGAATAGAATCTATAAGATAGTAAAAATAGTAATAGAGAGAAATAAAGGATAGAGAGAGTATGTTTTCATGGCACTCAAACTGAAAGGAACACAGAAAGAACATGGCTCTTAGGCATACGAATGAAAATGATCGGAATGATGGGAGTGTGCTTCGCTTATTCAATCTTTTGAGTGATTAGGAGGTTAGGGAGATTGTATTGACTCATGTACTAGAGAGGAAACCAAGCCAAGAGGAAGTTGGCCTATGGAGAGAGGGACCTTGAGGTGATAAGATCACTTTTTATGCCAAAAAGAATCCACTCATTTATCTAATAAGGAGGTGGCAGGGTTGGAAGGGAATCCCATTTTGATTGACTCAAGTCATAGGGGTGGGGATCCTCAATAGAGGGGCAAAGTAGGTTTCAAGCTTGAACCAGTTCATGTCCAAATGCTTTAGAGCCAGTAGCTTTCCTTTTGCTAAAAAACAAACCAGCGGATGAGTGCCGATTAACAGATTGAGAATTGAGAACTAAAAGGTGGAACATGAATCTATATGGGGAGGAGAAAATCTAAGCTTTCTTAATTAGACAACTCACATTTTGTGGAAGGGATAGGCCAACTTTCAAAGGCATAAATCACTCTATTTGACCTGCTCATAAGTTCCGCCCTTTTGTCTTTGAGACGTTCGCCCAAAGTCCCTTAGGAGAAGTGGGATCAGGGTAGAAGGGCTCGATCAAATACTACTCTTTCGTGAAGGAGTGTAACTACTAGCAATAACAATGCACCAACCTTTCCATAAGGCCAAACTAAGAAAATCAACAACCATAAGTGCCCCCGGTCCCAGACCAGGCGATAAATTTATTGAGATGCGGAGTGATCCTAGCCCAAGTGATAGAGCAACCTATCTCTCATTCTCTGTGCTCAGTCTACTTGCTAAGGAAAGCATGCAAACTAAGCCCCTATTGAGTTTGCCAATTGAGGCCCCCCTCTCGGGATCATTAGCATACACTTTCCTTACCTAGTATGTGTTTAGCATAAGGACACTAACTTCAAAGGATTGAAAAAATAAAAAACAAACAAACCAAAAAGAGTACTAGGTCACAAAGGTACTCGTGCATCTCATCCTATTTGACTATTTCTTAGAATAGAATCTTCTATTTATACTATTGATATTATATTATAGTATCGTAGGAAGTTCCAAAAAATCAATACCCCAGAGGGGGACCCCATGCTGACTCGCTTGGTTTGTTTTGTTGAACACATTGGGCTGTGGAGACAGAGTAATCTTCATCGAATGAGTGCAAAATTCTTTTTCGCTCCAATTTAGCCCATGGTTTATGGAGCCTTCTTGAAGCATGACATAGCAGTTGAATGCGCTTCCTTTTAGCATACTGATGAACAAGCTGATTCTGAAGGCATCTTAATGGGTTATATCCTCCCTATGAAAATATATCCGAGGAATACATAGAATATATGACATCCGTTGATGTAATTCATCACCACGATGTATACGTATTCTTTGAATACCTATGAATCCTATGTGGCACTCTTGCGTCATATGGCTCCATTCTTTGTAGCAGGAACTTCCTGAATCAACAGGTTGTAATTCAGGTAATACATGATATCCTACCACTCGCCATCCTTCTCTTCTTCGAGAAGAGTTGGGGAACATCACTTGACAATTGAGGGGAGCCGGGTTTTAGTATTATAGTTGGGTGTCCCCACAGGTTAACTCGACAAGATTCTGGGAATCTTTTTTGGAGAACTTTTGAATAAGGTTGGGCTCTAATAGGGTTCAATCAAATCAACCAGTGAAAGGTTTACAGAATAAGGAGTTTAGCAAGGGCCAAGGGATTGATAGAAGAACCGCGTCGAAGTCACTGCTGTGTTCAACTCTGCAGGTTGACTTGTTGGAAGGGATTGCTTTCTGTCATCTGTCTTTCCTGGCCCGAGGTTGTGTCACATTTGGGTCTTCGTGTAATTGCACCTTAGGACAATTTCAAAGGGCATTCACATTAAGTGCCATGGTATTACGCAAGTCGAGTGGTTAGGGTGAAGTTGATCACAACTAATCTGATGGTCAAAAGTTCTTAGTGGTGGACTAGAATTCCCTTAGCTTTTTGTACCCCAGTTTCAAGTGGCTGTGAAATTCATTGATTAGACACACTTATAGAGAGTCTAACCTTCTAATCTATGATACTAGACCTTCTAGCGATGTCAAAAGATTGGTTTAGTGAATCCGAAAAAGTGAGGCTTTGCTTGACAAGTGGACCATAGTGACCCGATTTTTCGGACCTACAAAAACCTGAGTTTCCTTGCTTTCTTTCATCACATTAGTTGAAAAAAATTTAAAGTCAAAGTAGCAGAATAGTAGTTCCATTATCCACCTTTAGAGACATTTTGGAAGAGTGTTCCCTTTCACACATCTTTGTCGAGCAAGAAATAAATGCTTTGTTGATTGAAGGTGGTCTCTTATCTACTCCTAGGCATAGGATAGTGGATCACTTCTCATCCATAGTCTTTGCATTTTATGCATCTTTTGTTTCGTCTCTCAGATTCATGGAGCCGAGGAGCAAGTGTTCTCCCTCGAAAGTCGCTTTCTAGGA
Source organism: Vanilla planifolia (assembly GCA_023846275.1). Lineage (NCBI taxonomy): Eukaryota > Viridiplantae > Streptophyta > Magnoliopsida > Asparagales > Orchidaceae > Vanilla > Vanilla planifolia. The sequence goes on along the minus strand of JAIUJO010000015.1, from coordinate 5,786,855 downwards.
GGGAAGTGGGCTTCATTCAATGCTTTTTTGGTTCGGCTCAAGGGGTCTAGTTTCTAGCTAAAGAAACAGGAGCTAATCCTTTATTCAGTAGGGTCAAGGAATTCATATTAGGATTCAGAGTTTGACAAAAAGAACGCAACTATTGAAGCTATAACCATAAAGCTGATGCACTGGCCAGCCTAGCAGCAGCTATAGCCCACAACCCATTTGAGACCATGTACGTTTGTGATGAAGGATAAAGGCTTCTACATCTTTACCAAAAGGTAATCCTATTTACACAAAACACAACAATAAGGACAAAGAGATGAAGATCATCATTTTCAGCTAAACTCAAGTGGCACTGAAGCCTTAGAAGTGACTATAGAAAAGGATTGGCAACAACAATAGCTTGAATATCTAAACTAGGGTAGGGAATTCTATATAAGAAGGTGCCCGCTCGAAACCATATTAGACGTCGAGCTATTCAAGACTCTTGTGAGAACTGAGTCCTTTATAGGAGTGCCTTCGATGGATTCTTCTTAAGATGCTATTTAAAACATGAATATAAAGATGCTTTAGAGGTAGCTCATGCTGGTGTTTGTGGTGCATACCAGTCAGAGACAAAGTTCTACCATCATTGAGGTGACTAGGGCAAGATACATGCAGTCTTCATTCAACAACCATCATAACCTTAACACCTGACAGTAATGACTTGTTTAAGGTTTGGGGCATATATGTTATTGGCAACATCCAGCCTCCCACATCTAAGAGGTATATGCATATTCTGGCTACCACAGATTCTTTTTCAAGTGGGCAGAGGCCACACCATTGAAATGAGTAAAGGGAAATGATGTGGATCAAAAATCATCTAATCTATAGGTTTGAAATCCCGCTCAACTGATCTCCGATAATGGAATGGAACACCATTGAAAAATCAACAAATAGATCAACTTTGTAGAAAGTTTCAATTGCAACTTTGTTTCACCACACCTTTCAAAGCTACGACTAATTGGCATGAAGAGGCTGTCAGTTAATAAGACACTGTGTAAGCTTCTCATTCCAGTCACCCTTATTCTTAGAAATGATCTTTACGAGAAACTTCTCAAAGGGACCATGGGCATACCATATGCCTTATGCCTTGACATTTGTTGAAAAACAGTTGTCCCACTGGAAGTCCAAATCCCCACCCTTAGAGTGGCAATTCAGGAAAGCTTATAAAGGGACCAGAGAGTGCAACTTGAACTCAAAGAGCTAGATGCTCTGGAGAATAAATGACTGAGTTCTTGACAAAGGCTTGAAATATACTAGGCAAGTGTATCAAGAGCCTTCAATCAATGGATTCAGAGATGCTCTATCAAGTCGACAGACCTAGTGTTAGTCGTAATCAGGCTTATGAATGCGACCCGGATGCAACACATTCAAACATTAGTGGGAAGGACCTTTTCTGATTCAGGAGGTGTCTTCTAATAAAGAAAAAGTAGTGTCCCCTGAATGCGACTATGTTCTCACACCAACTCATGCTCAATATTGGAAGAGGAGTTACTCAATTCGAGGACAGTCCCATCCTGCTACTCATATTTTTGTTATATGGGAAGGAAGTGCATTTCATTACTTTCTTGACACAGGGGGCAAACCCTAGCCTCAGAGCCAAGAGTGAATCCCATGTCCTATTCAGGTTTGGCGGAGTAAACTTTCATCAATATTTTCAGACTGGGGGTAGGTAACACAACAATCTCATCAATGCAAGAAACTAGCTTCATCACCACCTTCAAGTTCCTTGGCCACCAATCATTTTTGAGAGGCTATTTTAGGCTACTTCAAGAGCTTGAAGTTGGGGTTCCCCTCTTAGAACTATATTAATATCAACAATTGCTACAAGGGTTCGGAGGCACTCTTCATTGAAATTGAACGGGTAGAAACATGTAAAGTGTTGTATCATTCACAGATGAAAATTGAAAATATGCAAAAATGTTAGTAATTATAAAAGCATACACAATTCCTACTAAAAAAGAAATAGAGGTTACCAATGTTATGGACCTCAGAAATGATAGGATAATGGACACAGCTTGGCCAAGATATCCTGACTCCTAAGAAGAAGAAGAAGAAGAACAAGAACAAGAAGAAGAAGAAACAGAATACGAAAAAGAAGAAGAACAAGAAGAAGAAGAGGAACAAGAAGATGAAGAAGAAGATGAAGAAGAAG